>JAYMTF010001851.1:0-21001 GCA_036897485.1 Pelargonium nanum | reverse complement strand
AGTTTAGGGACCAAATTGGGTCAAAACATCAAAGTTCAAGGACCAAATTGGGTCTTTTACCTATAATAAATGACTCAATTCGAAAGAGGTTGGAACTTTAATTAACAAGAAATGCTATCATCCACATATAAATGGCAAACCCTAAAAGTGTTTTGCAAAGAAATAATGTGCCCTAATCAATTTCAACAACTATTTTTGTTTTGAAGAATTTATGGCTTAGAGGAGAGCTCGGAATCAAAATATTAGAATACAAGAGAACGTCTCTTATATATCTCTCTTCAATCAACCCACAAACTTATAACGAAAAAGAACTCTTATCTTCTCCTTTCGGTCAACTCACAAAACTATAATGGGAATGGACATTGTATCTATCTATCATCGGCCCCACTTGCACGTGAGAGAGTATGTTATTTACTCTCTTTGTCCCAAAATTAATGAGTGTTATCTTTCCGTTTTTCAGTAAGTTAGTTATACGTGAATTGTCGATTATATTATTATAACAAATTAGTCAGTATCTCTTAACACATGATCGCAAGGTTAGGATACAAAAGACCACACAAATTAACTAATTGCTACTCAATTTTTCTCAAAATATAAAAAAGGACACTCATTTTGAGACGGAGAGAATATCACTCGTTAGTGCATCCGCATATATACAACAGGCTTGCATAAAAAATAGGGTGTCGAAATATAATATATAAACAAAAAATTCAACTAACAGTTTAAGTTTTAATTAAGTTGTTCATCTAGTTACTTCAAGTTTTGCTCACTTTTTTTTACCGTTTTAAAAGTCAGCTAAAGTTTCCGTACAGTTACGACTGCTCTTGGATTCTATAGCATCAACGGTGCGTTGAGTTTGCATGTAGAAAGTAATTTTGTTTATAAATATAAAGCATCTATACAGTCTGCTACACTGACTGAGTAGTACAATTTTAGTTAATACAGCAAAGCAAAAAATAGTAAATTTTGCAGATCATCCTTTTCAAATACTTGAAGCTAAGCTTAGCTAACACATTGACTCTTGAACTGTATTTGTGTACATTACACATATACAATATAGCTGTGTACGGTTGTGCAAAATGGACGGCCAGGATGAGAGAGTTTAATCCAAGGGCTCAAGATTGCTGCTCCAACTGTGGCATTCATGTCTGCCATTAATGAGCTCTCAGTTGTGGCTCCAGCTATTGCTAATTACAGTTGAGAGGCAGAGAAAGAGAAACATGTTTTTTTAATTATTTTTCAATAAGAAAAGATAGCTAATACCTGCAAGTTTGTGTGTGTTTTCTGTTTTTTATATTATCCATAAATTCAAATTGCAAACTTTATTATCTAATCTCTCATCATTTGATGGTTATTTTAGTTAGGAAGAGGATTGTTGCATGTATCTACATGCACGTATATTGTATGTAGTCTGACGTGACGCATTTTCAGCCACATAATTATTTTTTTTTCTCCCAAACTTGTCGCAGTCTCACCTCCATGCATGTAACAATCATTTTCGCTTTAGTTAATTGTTGCATTTTTTATAATAATGATTCATCACATGAGAAAATACAAATATTGCATTTTCTTGTTTTTGTTATATTTTTGAAGATGAAGTCGACCCATGTCGTCTATTCCCCTCAAAATATTGAACGATTATATATCAGACTTCTGATAGTTTGAACTTGAATTTGCTACTGAAAATATGCATATCAGATCGGATTAATTCGCATGAACCCGCAATTATATATAATAATATAAATGCAGAAATGACTATAAATTATTATTGTATTTATGAGTTAATTCAACTGAGACTTGAGTTGAAATCTAACTATTGACCTTTTGGGTCTTTTTTTCTCACCTAAGTAGAGACCTATGAGTTAATTCATTTCCACTCCTAATCATTAATATTATTGTTTTTGTAGAGTATATAACTAGTAGAATTATAGTAGTGAGTGTATATAATTATATATATATAAGTGCACACACAAAACAAGGCCATAGAGAAGAAGCCACATAGTGGTCTTTGAAGAAACCAAGCTGCTTCTTCTGCAGATCAGTGATTTTTGTCTGCCAAGTTTCAATGGCTTCCACTGTGCCACCTCTCACTCTCTTCTCCATCTTCTTCTTCTTATTTCTCTCTTGCTCTCAAGGTTTTGCTCTCTCTCTCTCTCTAGACTTCAAGAAAAACAAAAGGGTGTAGCTTTTTTTGTTTGAAAATTCATGAGATGATTTGTTTGTTTTCATGATGTTTGTTGAAATTTATGCTGACATGGCTTGAATTTGATCTGTTTCTTGCTTTGTACTTCACTTTTGATCCTTATTTGTGTTTGTGTAGATGGATATGAGTTCAAGAAACAAATGGGTTTTGTGGGTTTTGGATTGTTTTGTTTGATTTTACTTCTTTGAATTCATGCTCATTTCTCTTGAATTTGCTCTCAAGAAACAAATGGGTTTTGTGGGTTGATCATAGAAATGCTTGTTTAGTTCCATATTTTTTCTAAAAAATTCATGCTCAAATCTCTTGAATTTGCTCTATATGGCTTCAAGAAACAAATGGGTTTTGTGGGTTGATCATAGAAATGCTTGTTTAGTTCCAAAAAAATTTCTAAAATTTATGCTCAAATCTCTTGAATTTGATCTCTATGGCTTCAAGAAACAAATGGGTTTTGTGGGTTTATATATTTGCTCATTTTGCTCCATTTTGTTCCTCAAAAAGATCCTCACACCTCTTCAATTTGCTCTCTCTCACACATTTCTTGAACTTCCTCTGTTTCTTGCTCTGTCCTTCACAGCACTGAATCCAAAAATCACCTCCAAATCTTTTCACAGAAATCAAGATCATAAAGTCCAAAAAAAGTCAATTGTGTGAGTGTGTAGTGTTTCAATTTTTCTTCTCCACTTGTCCTCTAGATATGCCACGCGTCCAAAAAATACAAAATTCGGGTTTCGAGTCGAGTTCAGGTCCATTTTTTCGGGTAATATGTCTCCGATAAGTTTTACAAGTAAAATATATGAAATTTGTTCAACTTTGTTTTATGTGACTCGGACCCACAAAAATGTGTGTTGAATTTCAGTTTTACAGTAGTTCGGATTCAAACTATCAGCTCGGTTTTTTTTTTTCAATTTTACAGGCAAGAAGTTCACCGGAAATGGGTATCCGTTCATCAAGACAGCGAGCTCGTTCTCCTCGTCGTCGTCGTTCGCCATGAACAACCGCGGGAGCGGCTACGACTACATCGTCGTCGGCGGCGGTACGGCGGGTTGTCCGTTGGCGGCGACGCTGTCACGAAACTACACCGTTTTGCTGCTGGAGAGAGGTGGCGTGCCGTTTTCCAACTCCAACGTGTCGTTTCTGCAAAACTTCCACATCGCACTCGCCGATCTTTCTCCGACGTCGGCGTCGCAGTTCTTCGTGTCGACGGACGGTGTTCTCAATGCCAGAGCCAGAGTGTTGGGTGGTGGGACCGGAATCAATGCTGGGTTCTACACTAGAGCCAATGCAGGGTATGATTTCTCGTTTTCCGATTTAATTTAAAAAGTAAAGTTGTTGCCTTGTGACGTTCTGTTTTAAGTGTGTTATCATTTCGTGGTCGGCTTAATATGATTGGTAAAGTTGTTGTCTTGTTACATTCTGAAGTCTGGGTGTGGGGATAGTGTGCTTGAAAATGTGGATGTGAAGTGTCGGGGGAATCAGATTGGATCGTGTTTTTGTTTGAATAAGACTCGGTACCTAGTTTGTGGTTTGAGTCGGGAAAATAGAGTACTTAAAAAGTGTGGTTAGGAAGTTCGATTAGTTTGTACAAGACTCGATGCTTGTTGTGTTGTGTGACAATGCGGTCATAGTCGAGAGAATAGCGTATTTAAAAAATAAAGTTAGTAGAGGTCGTAGAACAAGATGTTGGTCCTGAGTTATTTGATTTTGAATAAGGCTTAAAGTGAACTTAAAATCCGTAGAAAAGGATTTTGGATTAAGTTGTTCAATCTGTTTGAATAAGACTTTGTACGTAAAACCTTTGTCGTGTGAAATTGTGCTTGGAGTCGATAGATTAGTGTACCTAACACAATGAAAGGTACGTTTGTAGAAAATGATTTTGGATCAAGTTTTTAATTTGTTTGAAAATGACTTTGTAAGTAAAGTTGTTGTCCTACATTATTGTGGTTAGAGTCGATAAAAAGACGTATTTAAATATTATAATTAAGAAACATCGTAGAAGAAGATATTGGATCGAGTTGTTCTATTTGTTTGAATAAAATTCGATACATAATGTTGTTGGTGTGACATTATAGTTATGACTGAGAGGAAAACGTACCCTGCACGTATAAAAAGTTATTGGGTCGGAATTATAAATAATGAACCGATTGAGCTTATTCATTTTTCTGTTAACACGTAGAAAAAAAATTCTTTATACATTACTCCATTAAAATTAATTTTGATGGAACTTTATACAAAAATATATTCTTGGGGTGGGTTGGTGAGGGATTTTATATTTTTTCCCAACAAATTTTGTGGTGAATTTATGACTTATGGAGGATGGGTCAGACCATTACTAATGGTCTAACATTTTCGGCTCAGCAATATAGTTTTATGACATTATGTTATGTTGTTACAGAAGTCTCGTGCACTGAATGGTCTCTTATATATTTACCTCTTTTGACGACTCGTATTTAATGTTGAATATTTTGGTTGGTTTTATAGTTGGGATTTCTAGGTACCACTACAATTTATGTCTAATAGAAGGTGGTTTTGATTTGTTGCTACAAGTGTTGTTGCTTTAATGTAGCAATGCTTTTAAAAGATGAAATTAAAAGAAATAGTTTAGGGTATAAACATTGAGAGCAATGTGTCCAATCACTTTAATAATGTTTATATCCTCTTATAAAGTTGAGGGGAGGATTCAAGTTAGGTTTGTCCGACCCGTTTCAAAAATTGAAATGGTCTATTTTGTGTGACTCAAGATCACAAAAATGGAGGTCGAGTTTTCAGTTTCTGCGGATTCTGATCCAAATTGTGATCTTACTTTGAAGTTTGAAATGAGTTGGCCATGTGATATTGATGAGAATGTCATGGAGGCATTCTTTTTTCCTTTCCTTTTCTTTTTCTATTTTTTATGATGACATTTATGGTTTGATCTTCCATTTTTATGTTCTTACAATAAATGATGCTATTTTTGTGGTCCCTAATAACCAACACTTTTGAGAGGTTGTTTTTGCTATTAGGTGAGCTTTAGATCCATGAAAAATTGAAGGGCATTTATAGAAAAAGTTGTAAATGTGAGGCTATAGACAATTGGTTCAATGAATTTAATGGACAACCGCTCTCACATTACTAACCCAACCACCCCTTTCATGTCCATTCATGTCACTTTCAACAAAAACAGATGTCTTTCTTTTTTTAAGGATAAATAAAGGGTTTAACTTTTTTCGATAGATGTAAGAACCGGACCGATTAGTTTGGTCAAAACCGATAAAATTTGGTTTGGGTTTGGACTTGACCGGTCAAGTTAGTACTAATGCAGAAGATAAAACACTTATGGCCTAGACAACAATGTCTAGAATTAGTCTGAAATTCGACATTCAAGTTAAACGGGTCAACGAACAAGACCAATGGATTTCCGAATGCTTGCATTTTGAGATTGTTTGAAGGGCGTTTTTGTCTTTTTCTTAACTTGAAAAATTGTGAAGTATTTCGTACGTTTCAAGTGAAACCGGCCAATGGGCAAAAGGCCAATAAAATTTTGATATTTACCTTTTGAGTTCTTTGAGGGCATTTTGGTCATTTTCAATATCAGTCCAGTCCGGTTTTTAAAACATTGCAAGTGAATAACTTTTGTTATGCTATTATTTCAGGTTCATAAGGAGAGTGGGTTGGGATGAGAAGTTGGTGAATGAGTCATATCCATGGGTTGAGAAGCAAATTGTTCACAAGCCCACTTTTGCACCTTGGCAAAGAGTAGTAAGGGACAGTCTCTTAGATGTTGGTATCTCACCTTACAATGGTTTCACCTATGATCATGTCTATGGAACCAAGGTTGGTGGGACCATCTACGACCGCTTCGGCAGCCGCCACACCTCCGCCGAGCTTCTCGGCTCCGGCAACCCCCAGAAGCTCACTGTCCTTGTTCATGCCACTGTCCAAAAAGTCCTCTTTGACACTTCAGGTACATACCACATATCACATAAACATCGTTACATCTGTTTCAAAATAAGTGTCGCTAAAACAATTAAAACTCTAAAACAACACTTATTTTGAAACGAGAGTAGTATATGATATTGTATGACCCTAATGTGAGTCTCGTGCATTGAACTGTCTTTTATCTGATTCAGGGAAGAAACCGAAGGCAGCCGGAGTGATCTTCAAGGACGAGAAGGGCAATTTGCACCAAGCATTTCTCACAAATAGTCCTAAGAGTGAAATCATATTGTCTAGTGGAGCTATTGGGACTCCTCAAATGCTGCTTTTAAGTGGCATTGGACCCAGAAATGAGCTCAAGAAGCTGAACATTTCAGTGGTACTCAACAACAGATTCGTCGGGAAAGGAATGGCTGATAACCCAATGAACACGATCTTCGTGCCCTCGAAGAAGCCAGTGGAGCAGTCGTTGATTCAGACAGTTGGGATCACCAAAATGGGAGTGTACATTGAGGCTAGCAGTGGGTTTGGACAGTCCAATGATAGCATCCACTGCCACCATGGGATTGTTTCTGCTGAGGTACAACATTTTATACTTGTGTACAAAAACCTAGTAATGTTCGAGTTTTGGGGTTAAATCTTTCTGCGCCCCTTAGTTAGAGCTAACAATTTGGGTTTCAGAATGGGATCAGGTTGAAAATGTCTAATTTGAACCCGACATGCAAAAGGTGAGGACTTTAGATTGAGTTTTGGGTTTTGTGTGTGAAAAATGTGTTGGTTTAACGCGGGTTTGGGTTCAAATTGCTAGCTCTGCCTCTAGTTAACAAATTCAAGGGTTAAATCTTACTGCTCCCTTATACTTGTCTTGTGTTATGTCGCTATAAAGTACCAAAACAAAAACCTAGCAATGTTCGTGTTTTTGGATTAAATCTTTCTGTGCCCCTTAGTTAGAGCTAACAATTTGAGTTTCAGAATGGAATCAGGTTGAAAATGCCTAATTTGAACTTGACATGCAAAAAGTGCAAATTTTAGATTGAGTTTTGGATTTTGTGTGTGAAAAATGTGTTGGTTTAACGCGGGTTTGGATCCAAATCGCTGCTCTACCTCTAGTTAACAAATTTAAGGCCGGGTTAAATCTTCCTGCTCCCTCGTAATTTTCAAAAATTTGAAAAGTAGCTCTTAAAAGTTAATTATGTTGTGTTAATGAACTTCATTTTGTGTTTTTCTATCAGATTGGCCAGCTCTCCACCATTCCTCCCAAGCAAAGATCACACCAAGCCATTCAAGATTACATCAAGAACAAGAGATCCTTGCCTCACGAGGCGTTCAAAGGCGGGTTCATCTTGACAAAGATCGCGGATCCTCTCTCCACGGGCCATCTCGAGCTGGTCAACACCAATGCTGATGACAATCCTTCTGTTACCTTCAACTACTTCAGCAATCCGCGGGACCTTAAGCGTTGTGTTGATGGTGTTCGGGTTGCAGCTAAGCTTGTGCAATCCGAGTACTTCACTAACTTCACACAATGTGAGAAGCCGAGTTTGGAGAAGATACTGAACATGAGTGTTCAAGCCAATGTGAACCTCATACCAGACCAGACCAATGACACCAAGTCCTTGGAGCAGTTTTGTAAGGACACTGTGATCACAATTTGGCATTACCATGGTGGGTGCCATGTAGGGCAGGTGGTGAGCCAAGACTTGAAGGTTCTTGGAGTCGATAGGCTTCGCGTCGTGGATGGCTCGACGTTTAGGGAGTCTCCGGGGACTAATCCTCAGGCTACTGTCATGATGATGGGAAGGTAACTGATATCTTAAACCCCTGAACCTGTTTTTCTGACTCTAACTCGTGAAAATATGTCATTGCATGTTTTTTCGATGGTTATGAATCTTGGTAGTCGTGATGATGGATCTAAATCCCTAAATTTGTTTTTTTGACTCAAACCCGTGAAAATATGTCATTGCGTGTTTTCTTGGTGGTTATGAATTTTGGGTAGTCGTGATGATAGATCTAAAACCTTAAATCTATTTTTCTGACTCAAACCCGTGAAAATATGTCGTTGCGTTTTTTTTTTTGTGTGTGGTTATAAATCTTATGTAGTCGTGATGATGAGAAGATAACCGATACCTTAAACCCTTAATTTGTTTTTATGACTCGAAATGATTATGAATCTTGTGCCCTCGCGATGATGAGGTAAACGATATCTGAAGCCTACTTTTGGTTGAGAGTATCTTTTCCCACACGTGTTTTTCATGGTTATGACTTTTGTTTTATCGTGATGATAGGAAGGTAACCGATATCTAAAACCAAATTTTTTTTCCTGAGAGACTGTTTTCTTGACTAAAACCCGTGAAAATATACCCTAACGCATGAACTTTTTCGGGTTTCGAACCTTGTGTTGTGTGTAAATTGGGGTGATTTTCTTTGTGATGTGCAGGTACATGGGAGTGAAGATTTTGAGAGATAGATTAGGAAGAAAGGCTGGTGTGTGAGGAGGACAAAAAGAACCATGAACAGGAGCAAGAGCTGCTGGTTTGCTAATTGTTGTGGTGGAAATGTAGTCTAGGTTTTTTTTTGTTTTTTGTTTTTTAATTTTTAGCAAAGGAGTTGCAAGTGAAATTGATCTTGCTTGCCTCTTCACAAAGCAATATTTCCAGCCCTTTTGAGTCCTGTTTTTTGGTGAACAATCTTTATTGTGTCCCTCTTTAACTATATGTTCCCAAATATTCTTGTGAATGCTCTTATTGGTTTGCTTGAGGAAAAAGAAAGCTAATTTCTCAATTTTGTGTTGTGTTTATTTGGTAAACTTTAGACATTTGCATGTTGTTTATGACCAATGAGGGATGCCACATCATCAATTAACATACCCGCTCAGATTCATTTCGTTTGTGTCTTGAATGAAAATCTCAGCCAATAAGTTGTGACTAAGATTCCGGGCACTCTTAACATAATCCATTTCAAATGAAGGTCACATGTAAACATTTGTTCTATAATATATAATCCAATGCTATATATATTGAAAATACAAATGTTACATTACAAGCCAAGTACATACATGCACCATTTCACTCTACAACATCAAGTAAAAAAAAAGACACAAACATGAACTCTAATGCATCAAGAAAAACTCTAGTTCATGAAAGTGAACAACAATTGAAAACAAACTGCTGTCCATAATGCACCTCAAAAAACAACTTCTACTGAGAACCATGCCAAAGTTTATGTGAAGACTCATGCTCACTCATGCTTCCCCCAGACAAACTCTTCAATCTCTCCCAAAACTGCCTCCTCTTCCTCCCCGTTCCCATAGGCGACGAGCTTGAGTGCCTCCCCGAGGACCCGAAGGACTGATCAATCTCCGGCGCTTCGAGCCCATTTGGTGCACCCAACAAACATGATGCTGATAGTCCCATTTCAGCACCAACATTACTATCTACATTGATCTTGCACAAGTCCTTTTGGTTGCAATTACTTCGCGTTTCTTGCTCCACTCGCTCCTCATATTCGCTGCAGACTAGCTGCAAGGCCTGCACAACTTCTCCCATGAAAGGCCTGTTGGAGACCTCGGGTTGGACACACATTGATGCAATAGCTGCAACCCTTACAACACTCTCGAACAAGATGGGATAGGGTTTTATTGTTGGGTCTATGATTGTTTCCAAGCTTTCTTTGCTTGTGAGGAGTGGATGAGCCCAAGAAACAAGGTTCTCTTGGCCTGGAGGCTGCGAAAGGTCTACGGGTTTTCTACCGGTTAAGAGCTCTAGGAGGACTACTCCATAGCTGTACACATCGCTCTTGACTAGAAGGTGACCAGTCATCGCGTATTCGGGAGCTAAGTAACTGGGAAAAAACCCAAAAGTAGAATGATTGTGCTATATATTCAAAGAGCTATGAGATTTGACTGATAAATGTATAATGTGGAAAAGAAAGTCATACCCAAATGTTCCCATAACGCGCGTTGAGATGTGTCTGTTTCCCTCGTCGTGTGCTGCTCTGGCCAATCCGAAATCAGACACTTTTGGAGTGAAGTCGTGTTCTAACAAAATGTTGCTGGACTTGAAGTCTCTGTGTATAACCCGAGGGCTTGAATCTTCATGCAGATAAGCTAAGCCTCGAGCTGCACCAAGCGCAATCTTCACTCTGGCATCCCAGTCAAGTGGACCGGTTTCTCTATCAATTCCTGGAAAATCCAAACACATTGCTCAACTCATTTACCAAACAAATGGTAGGGTGATATAGTTTGGTACTCCATGAACTTACGGGTTTTTTTGTTTTGTTTTAGCCCCTAAACTAGTCGAGTTTTATGTCTACTCCCTCAAACCCGCTACAGCCCGTTTCCTATTTCCTATTTAGTGATTTTCATGATTTTACCCCTAGACTAGTTAAGTTTTTTGTTTATCCTCTGAAACCTGCTACGACCAGTTTTCTATACACAAACCAGAAATGTACTTTAAGAATTAGTATTTACCGTGTAGATGTGATTCAACGCTTCCATTAGGAACGAGTTCATACACGAGGCAACGAACATGACCTTCTGTGCAAATGCCGATCAATTTGACCAAGTTTCTGTGGTGAAGACGGCCTAGCATTTCAACTTCAGCCAAGAACTCGCGACCACCGTGCTGATCTTCTCTCTTGAGAACCTTAACAGCTACCTCTCTTCCATCATCTAGAACGCCGCGATAAACAACTCCAAAACCACCTTCTCCTACTATTCTTGAAGCTTCGAAGCTGCTTGTGGCTCTCTCTACGTCAGCTAAAGTGAAGGTCTTCGCCGATCCTGTATAGGTCAGCGTGCTTGAACCGAAAGATATTGATGCAGAACTCACCTTGTTTCCACTTGTCATAGGTTTCATAGACCCTCCTGAAATAAGATTTTGTAATTGATCATCAAATGACCCGTAAATATTTGAAAATGACCCGTAAATATTAGTTATGGACTGTGAAAGATTTACCTCAAAAAAATTAAGATTACATTTTAGTTGATCATGAGTAAGTCGGGTTAAAAGCCTTAAAAAGTGCGCATATGATACGTGAAGTGACAGATTCGGGAAATTGGACAACATACCTGATGGTTTTGTGGGAGAGGATAGTAGTGTATGTGGGATTTGCTCGGGTTTCTGAGCACATATCCCAAAGTTCAACAACAGTAGCCAAGAAACGCCCACACATATAACAAATGCTGTGAAAGACGATAACACGATAACAGCAATCATACTTTTGCTGAGACCGTCCTTTTCCCCATCCTTTTTTACCCGGCGAACATCAACTCCTATTGGTTTTATTGTCCGCCCATTGTTGTCATTGCTGCTGCTCCTGTAAGGCCCGTCATTATCCATAGAAGAAATGCTTAAAGGCGATGATGGTGGAGATGGTGGCAGACCCGGATAGTGAACATATAACACATCATAGGCACCAAAAAGTGAGGTGTTTATCGAAACCTGCCCGTGCCAGAACTTTTTGTAGGTCAGAGAGGCAGTAGCATCGTCAAATTTCTCTCCAAGTGGTACCAAGTTGACGAGAACAGCAGTTTTGTCTAACTGCTGCTTCGCTTCATTTGCTCCCATAATACGGACTTGGCTATTGTTTAGTGACAACGAGGCAGCGATTTCCTTGGCGAGCTCCGATACCAAAGGAAAAAACATGTAAAGTTCAATGCTGAGGTGGAGTTTGACTTGGATTGGCCATACACATCCACAATGTAGCCCTGGAGGTGCATATGTCAATGGCTCCGGGCAAGTCACTGAGGCACAATCTGCAAAGAGGACTAAATATGATTAACGGGTTTTTACTCTCAGAAGTAACTGATTGACTTATCGCGTGTAATGCTATTGCTTACCTTCGTTAGGAGGCGGAGGCGGAAGTGTCAAAAATGGTGATGGTGGTGGAATTCTTGCCTTCTTCAGTGAAGGGCTCAACGGGGATATTGTTGGAGAAACAACGGGCACTTGATGACATAAAACACGAACTCAATAAGGTATGTTATCAAAAATATGCTCTAAAGGAGTAAAATATAGAGAAATGTTAAGTGCACAAAGTGATGAGAGAATTGAAAATGGTGTAAACTGATTATGAAAATGACGAACAGAAAGAAGAGTGATTAAGTTGTGGAAAAAAAATCTAAGTTTTCACATAACTTTGTGCAATTAACTCTATGTACGCGAAGGATAAACTGAAGATAGGTACTAGGAAGAGCTTTATCATACTATTAATTCGACGGGATAAAATAGTTGGTGATGGCGCTGGTGCAAGAGATGAAGGAAATGGAGCTTGAGATGGAGAGCTTGAAGAACCTACACATCACACGAAAGCATTTCAAAAACGAAGAAACAATGAGTAATTTTACAGAGAGAAGCTAATATAATTGATTCGGTTAGGCTCTTTTCAGAATCAAACCTCGTGGACTAAAAGTGTGAGGAAGTTTATGAGATGGTTCAGGAGCAGAGCTTCTCAATCTGTTCTTCGCGTGATGATGCTTATGATACGAAGCTAAAGGTGAAGATGCAGAGCTATGAGGCCATTTCTTTGCATGGCCGTTGAAAGATGGCGTGGAAGGCGCAACTGCAATACTTGTAGGCCTCAAGAGCTTGTGTGGAAATGGAGCTACAAAGAAAAAAGTACACATTTTAGCAATCACATTTCTGTCAAGAAAACGTGAAACGGTTCTATTAAGCTCTCTAGTCTCTATTACCTTTGGTTGGAGAATGGCCTGTAGGCCAAGAACTCCACGGTGATTTTTCGGGAGCTGCAGCAACTAGCTTCCCATGCCCTTTCTGGGACTCAACAAGGTCTGCGATCAAGTTAACGAAATATGTTTGGTAATAGTGTATATGCTCATAATCCAAACCCCGAGCAACCAAATCATAGCTAAATTGGTTTGATACACATATTGCTATGATCAGTAGTAACTCGTAGATCCTTAAGACATTATGATAAGTAAATGTAAATTGTAATATACATGGAGACTGGTTTTTTTTTTAGATAATGCTTGAACCATTGAGGTAGCGTTTGGATCACAATTTTAGGAACAGGAATGAGCCATTCTCATTCCCATTTTGATACTTGATTCTCGTTACTAAACAAAAATTCTAATCCAAACGGTACCCTAAGTGTATCGATGTGTGCTTCAAAGAAAGAGGATTTTTAGTGAAAGATACAAGAGCCATTATAAACCCGATCCAAGCATGTCACTACATAAACTATAACATCAACAACAACCAAACCATTTCCCGAACAATTTTGTGTTCGGCTATGTAAATGCATAAACTATATTGCTATAGCAATAATTTGTAGATCCTGAATTGATTGAGACACTAAGATACACACAACACAATGCAATGTAGATGGACTCTGTTTTGCTCAAACCGTTTAGTGTATCTATGCTTCAAAGAAAAGAACACAGATATTAAGTTCCAAACTCAAATCCAGGGAAGATTATAGCAGTCACTATAAACCCGATCCAAGCATGTCAACAACAACAAAACCATTTCCCAAACAAATTTGGGTTCGGCTTGTGTAAATGCATAAACTATCAAGCAACAAATATGAGTCATGAATAGGCCAAAATCTCAATTTCAGATCAGCATTTGGGACCACAATTGTTCTGCAAAACTTGGAGTGAAGCAACACAAAAATGACAACAAACACTACAATACTTGATGTTAACAACAATCTCAACCTCAAAACTTGGATCACATTGAAAACTACACATCACCAACAGTTCTATACAGCACTCATGAACCCAAAAATCATACAAAAACCCCAAATTCAATTCAGCCATGAAAATCCCAAATTCAGGGTTTAAGGCTCAAATCCACTCAAAGTCTCAATCAATCACCAAATGCACAATTCTATATGGAAAAAAGAACACTCCAAACCCCAAAATTGAAATTTTCAAAACCATTACCTGCAGATCCATGAACTGACAGAGCAATGAGCAAAACCCATATCTTCATCATCAACAAAACCACCTGCATTCCCATTTTTACCCTCCAAAAACCCAGTGACCAACACTTCTCAAGCTCTTTCAACACAAACCCATGACCCAAAACCCATCAAACAAGAACAAAAGTCCAAAAATACCCAGAAGCAAAACATGGGTTTTGCTTCAAGGAACCACCAGAAGATGAGAATGTGTTAGGTAACAAAAAAGGAGTGAGCTTTGAGAGCTTTTGATGGAATAGTTTCTATTTTATTTATTATTTTTCACATGAAGCTCTCTTCTTTTTTCACTGATCAAAGCAAGAAAAGCACAAACAGAACACTGTGGACACAAAATAACCAAGCAATAGACACTATTTTGAGGCTGATGAGCAAGAAAAGTTGGTGGGTCTATGTGAGCTATAGAGATGAGAAAGAGACACAGATTGTTCCAAAACCATTATTATTTGATTGATAAATATGAACCACCCTATGGAATCTTTATAAGATACTGTTCTGTGATTTTTTCTTGACTAGCTTTCAATTAATTGCAGGAATGATTATCCATAATTGTATCTTTTATTGACATTAAAAAGAATATTTGTCACAATTTAATTATTCCACTTCACTGTAACTGTTTATTTATTAAGCACAAGTTAAGGACAATTATTTCAATATTTTATGCATAAACTCACTCAATGTTTTAAAAAAATTATGCATAAACTCAGTAATCGATTCAACTAGTTTAATTGAAACTTGACGACCCAATTCGGTGATCAAAAAGCGGTAAAATCTAAGCTTGATTAATAAGAAAAAACATATTTTTGAGTCGTCATCTAACCAACTAAAAATTGAAAACTTATTGAATATCGATCTGATTTTTAAAAACATTAATTTTGTTTTTGTTTATATCATCAATTTAGGAGGAATTTTCAGACTGCATATATCACATGGAAGATAGAGGTGGCTTGTTCTTCAACCCATCACTCACTTTATTGACTCTTCTTCTCAAAAGAAGAAAAATAAATAAAGTTGAAAAGGAGTGACATTAAATAATAATATTAATTATTATTATTATTATTTGTTTTTTAGGTGGAAATGAAAAGCTATTAGTTTTTCAAGTTAGTTAAGAAGTAAATAATTGATTATTAATTGGGGATTAATCAAAGCCAAAGAAAAGGCTTCTTTCAACTTATTTGTGGGAGTGAAATATTAGTAATTAATTAGTGATCAATCAAAGCCAAAGAAAAGGCTCAATTCATATTCATGGTCCACTTGACTTTTAAGGTTATTGAATTATTTGAAACCTAGTCAATAAAATAAATTAATTATTAGGTAAATAGGCCTATTTGATTAAGTAATGATTATTCAATATAGTTTTGTCAATTCCCAATGAAACAATTCACATTTCGACGGTTTAGATTAGGAGTGGTCACAGGACGGGAAGTGTAATCTCCACCCTATCCTTGCTCGGATTTATCTATTGGTGGGAAAGACAATATGACAATGTAGGGAGGGTCTTATGAAACTTGTACCCGCCCTATTCTCGACATAGTGCCCCATAATCATCTTGTTATTCAATGAGGGGTCTTTTATCTGTATGCTCGAGGTCCGTTATTTCCTGTGACTCGTTACTAATCATGTTTTATAATATCATAGTAAGTTTGGGGCTGGACGAGTTATAATCACCCTCGTCCATGCTCTATTACTTGTTCTGATAATTAATATTCCCTTCATACCCGTCCCATGACCTAGAGGAAAAAAAATACTCGTTTTGTGGTTTATTTGGGGCGGAAACAAGAAATATTGTTAAGTTGTAATCAAGTGTATCTAGTTTGAATTATCTATCTTCAAACTGATTAAAAATCTGAATTGTAAAATCCATGTTAGTATCATAATCACTCAAAAGTGATAAGATTTGTCTCAGGGAATGCAGTTGCGTTAAAACTTGGTAGTGAGAGCTTTGCCGCCCTTGTGGTCCTGCCCGGCTCGAATGAGGATTAGTCTGAGTGTGGTAGAACGGCTTAAAGGTGTCAACCGCTAGTTTGCAGGCCCGCTCAGGAACCTCATGGTTTAGACCGGAAAGAAAAAGTGATAAGATTTCAAATCTAATAACCAACCCAATCAAAATTCAAATCTAAGACAAGGTGGTCATGTAGGTTTGGTAGTTGTTTTTTTGGAAATAGTAGATGGCAAATAATGACAATAGTGATGAGATGATTGATGACTCAATCATGGGCCACCTCACAATCATAAATGAAACCTTCCTAATTTTGTCGGTGAATTGGCTCCAATTTATTGGATCTTCCTATTATCTGCAAATTTGCTCAATCAAGGCTCTTTTATTTCTATTAAAATGTGTTGCATGGCAACAAAACTTCAAGAACACACCAAGAACAAAGCTACAAAATGTGAAAAATAATGGGTAATTTCTTTATTTATTATTGAGTTTGTTTTCTTTCAAATGCCAATTATTGGGTGTAGTTCAAAGTTTTATTTCAATAATAAAAAATGGGTTAAATTTTCAAGTTGTTCTTTCAAGAATATACACATTTATATTTGATTATCTAAAATATTTAGTATCCGAAAAATTATTATTTATTTATAAGTTTAACTTATAAATTAGTTCATGTTTTACACATGCATTCAATTAATAAAAGTTGAAGCATTTGCAAAATTTAGTATATGATGAAAGTTAAATAAATATTTTTCTCGTCGAAGGAGATGAGATATTGAGATCAAATAGTAAATCGATAAACGGTTAGGTGAGTTTTAGCAAGAGCTTGCAATTCAAGACCCAATATGTGTTTTAACGCATACACAACACGGTGCGATACTACGATTAAATTACTAACATTTTAGTTACATTTAACCAAAATTTATACCCACTTCCCATACTGTATTATCATATGTATTATAGAGTAAATAATTTAAAATGGAATAATAATAATTTAAAATGGTGAGTTTTACAATAATAATTCTTCAACTGAAATAATTTAAAATGGTGATTATTATAGAGTACTTGTGGCTTCAAATTCTCCATACAAGGAAAATTTCAAATATAGTGAATTGGGAGTGGTTGGCCCAATTAGAAATGACAAAATTGTCAACTAAAACACCTTTTTTGAGTTGACTTCAAATCCTAAGTTGAATCAAATATATCAACAATTTGCTCAATATGGGCTTGGGCCCAAAGTCCATTGCCTTAAATATAAGGCCCATTAATGTCAAAATTGAGACCCATATAGTAGTAACTAACAAGCAACAAAGGGCCTAGATGTGTGCCTCAAAACTAGGAATCTATGAGCCAATGTTGCTCCAAATGTATATGTAATTGGGTCCATGTCATTGTATAGAGTTGTGCCCAATTTTGTGCCTTGATAAGTTTGTTAAGAGTTGTTGCTACTTCATATTCAATGCATATTTGGGCCAAGCCATTTCTAGGGTCTACACTTTAATAGGAAAAGGAAAAAGAAGTTTGTTCCAACTTTTGATTATGGTATTTTGTAGGTGCGTGTCATGTTGGTGTTGTGTTGAAGATTGACTTCGTGGTATATAATCATGAATACTACATATTTAGTTATTGTGGGACTAGGCGGGTCGGATAAATTTGACTGATATTTTATGAATGAAAATGGTATAAAATACATGTATTTAACTTTTGGAACGAGGTGGGTTGGATAAATTTGCACATTTTATACGTAAAATAAATAAAAATCTCTCACAATTTTCAAGTCGATTCAGTTACACCAAAACTCAAATTATCAGATCTAAATGAGTAATTTATAAGTAGTATTTTTATTGCCAACAATAGTTATTGACTTGTAGAAGTAATGCCAAAACAAAGAAAATATTGCAAATTTGAGTCACAAATCTCTCACTAAATTGTTATATTGACTTGTGTTTAAATCATAGAAAAAAATTTCCCTGAATGGATTGAACTCTTATTGGTCAAGTAAAGAATATTATTTTAAATAATTGGTTTTATAGCTTTGCAATTGAGGGGACAAGAACAAAATAAATAACATATGTTCTAAAAATTATTTAAAGTTATTTTAAATGTCAAAATCTCTTAAGGAGGAGACAATTTGAACATACATAATAAAATTGAAATTGACTGTTCAAATTCGAATTTAACAAAAACAAAAATTTCCAATCACTTAATCGATTTTATAAAATAAATTTTTTTTTTGAAAACGATTTTATAGAATAAATTGATTGATCCACCAATTGTATTTAAGCCAAATTAATAAAACAAACAATATTTTAAAATACAATAAAAGTACATGACTATGTTTAAAAATCAATAACATCTTTTTTTTAGCCCTAATTAATGTCATAAGTATGATGATTTAACATAATTGTCAACAAATTCTCCTAAAATCAATATTTGAAGAAAAAAAACAATTGAAAATTCATCAATCTTAGGTGTCTTGTGGTTGAAGTTATGCAATTATGTCAAACCAAACATGTTTATGGATTCCATAAACAACATCTTAAGCACCTAACACAAATTCAACACCTAATGGCTCACATTAATTAGATTGGTAACAATAAATGGAAAAATATATAAAATAATAACAATATTTAAATAAAAAATGATTAGGTGGAGAATCAATTTGCTGGTTTGAATTGACTTCCAATGGGTCAATGATTGATGAAATTTAAAGAAAGCTAAGGAGAGAGACAATGAGAGAGTGAGTGATTGATTGCACTTTGCACCTAGTTGTTTGGTTTGTGTCTTTATTGCACAAATTCTATATTGTGGGCTGTGATATGCTGTGTTACACATGTATGGTTGCTATTAGGGGGTGACAATTTAGGCTGTGACCCACTGACCCGTGACATGATATGAATTTAAATACAGTTGAACAATGTTTGTGTTGGGTTTGCCTCAACTTAATAATGTCGTGTTCATATCCAGCTAGAGAGGGTAATTTGAAGCCATATACTAGAAAAGTCCAAAACTTTATTCAACCTGAAGCGGGATGAATTCACATAAAATAGACTTAACATGTTTTGGGCTCGAGTAAGACTTAACATAAGAAAATTGTATATTAGATTGGGAAAACTCCCTCAAATTTACGCAATTTACAATGAACCTGTTATGCGGCTTGAATGGCGGATTTGGACTTGAAAATTCCAAAAACCTGAAGGGACCGTGTTCGAATCGCATTAAAATGGACCAAATCAATTTTCAGGTCGATTTGTTGCTCAAATAAGGTGATTGTGTTGTGTTGTGTCAACTCACTCATAAATGAATAGTGTGCGTGTCATGTAAAGATAGCAGTTCAAGTTTTGGGTCACGTGCTTGTGATTTACATGCAAATTCATGAGAGTTTGTCTGACCCCTACTCGAAAATTATTTAAAAAAACCGAGTTGTGGGTTCCCACAAATGGAAACAAATCATTAGTTTTACTATTGTATAGTACAACCCAATTAGTGACTAATCGTGTGACCAAATTGACTATATATCAATATACTGTATTTTCAATACGATCTGCGAACACGAATTGATTCCATTAGTTGCTTTACTTATAGATGAATCATGACCGTCCGATTGTTTGACCATTGGAACATAAGTGGCAAGTGGTGGGGCAGTTAATGAGATTCAGTTCATTATGGAAGAGCTTTTTCGCACGTGTCAAAATTCCAGCTAAGAGAGTCCAAAATTAGTTCAAGCTAAGCAGTCGGTGTTTGTTGACACGCCGCATTTCCTCCACTCTCGTTTTGGCGCGTGTGCTCTACTGCTTACTAGTAATAAGTTTTGGTTGAGATATTTAGAATATTCGACAATATTTGTATATATTAATGTTTTATAAAATTTATGTACTCGTCTATTTTATACGTGTTTGATAAATGTGAGTTACATGTATCTCACACCGATAAATGATTTTTCTATACCAATGAATATATGGATAATTGTTTATATGTTCATGTATTACAAAAATAGATACTTATAAAAAAATGGAAACATAAAGACAATTACTACACTATCATATAAAAATAACATGTAAAACACTTGCACGAAATGCACATGTGTACGTCAATCCTCCGTCTAAAATTTTTATACTCAAAAGCCAAATCAATATATGATAAGTGAGTGACTTTATTCAAAATTCAAATAATATGATTATGAAATGTTAAAACATTTGATTGAAAATAAAAATCATTTACTACAATTCATCATTTGTCATAAATACAATATAACACCCTCAGTAAATATTGTGCTTTCCTTGCGGCAACAGTCAATTGTTGTGTTCTTTCATTTTTCATAAACTAACATAAATGATAGCCCAATTGAGAGCAATTAAGAACAACACTTTAAAAATATATATTATTATTTTTTAAAAACCAATATATATTATTCTTAAAATTGAAATAAAAGAAGTTAAATACACATTTTTGACTCTCTCGTCTCTATATATATTAATTACGTGGTTTTCATAATAAATTAAATACATGATATACATGTCTTTTTCATATACATATTTCATGTTCTAACTGATTGTAAAAAATAGATTACACCAACTATTTGGGACAAAATAGGAAAACAGATCAAGTGTTTTAAGTGGTGAAATTACGAATCATGTCAAATAAACTCACTTGAATCCGCATAGTTTATACGTAAATCTCGTACCAAACCCAACCTACAGTCCGAACGAACTAATACTATGTTTAGTCCAATTACAAACCCGACTAAAAAAAATCAGTATAAGATTTGAATCGTTGTCTCCATCATCTACCACAACCATTTCGTGTAGCTCATTATCGAAAAAAAAATAATAAAAACACTTCCAATAAACAATAAAACAAGTTTAAACACACTAGTATTTGACCCGGGCGTTGCACGGGTAGTATATATAGCAAAATTTATTAAGAAAAATATTATTTATATGATTATAATGTTTGAATTTGTTATAAATTCAGTATCTTACTACAAATTGAATTGTTCATCTATTAGA
>JAYMTF010001850.1:0-21008 GCA_036897485.1 Pelargonium nanum | reverse complement strand
CAATCGCCTCCACCTCCCGACCGGAGACAGCTACCGCCGCACAATACTCCGCACACAGCAACTAAAAAACCCAAACTTGCCAATATGACAAGAACTCACCGTCCTGATGAGAAATCCCACTTTTTTCTTAGAAAAATCTAAGTTTATTCAATAAAAGAAGCTTGAACCACCACCAAAGATTGGTTCAAAGAAAAATTGTAGAAGAAGAACTAGAGAAGACGGCTAAGAAAAACACAAATTTTAAGTGTTCATATATTTCTATAAATAATTTATGCATAAATTAAAAGCAATATATTAGCTATTCATAAAAAACCAGTAGTAAGTTTTCCTTAATTTATTTAAAGAATCAAAGCATAGTATTTAATAAAAAAAAGTTAGAGTAATGTCATATGTATAAGTTTTTGCACAAAAATATTCGTATAAAGTAACGTGACATTCAACTAGATATGATACATCATATATTTTGATGTTGAGAAGGTTGAACTAAAATTAACCAAGTATACAATATGTATTATAAGTCGGGTGCTTTGCGTCAATATATATGAGAGGGTGGTGTTATCATTATACGATTTAAATTAATATTAAATTAAAAAATATAAAAAAATTCTCATATAAACTATCACATCATTTTATACACGCAAAATTATACAAAATTTGTAACAAATAACATCCACCGTTTAATTATTTGGAAATAGATGGAAAAGTTTTATAGACATTAGTATGAAACAAGGTTTGCATTAATTTGACGTTTATCGGACAAAGATATTCAAACCCACAATTAGAAGATTTCATTAATTTCACCCAATTTTTTCTTTGTTGGAACAAAAATCATTGGCTTGAAAGAATTTGATATTAATTTAGATTGTCGAGCCAAATAAAACAAAACGAAACAAAAGAAAATGTTGAAGAACTCAAGTCATCCCATATTCCCATTGCATGGGCGCAACGTGCACCTTCGCTGATACCACGTGGCACTTCTTTCCTATCTTGGCTGCCACCTTTCTACTCACACAATCCAACGTTCGAAAATAGGTTTGATAGTTTGGGTCATGAAATCGTGACACGACGTGAACACAATATGTAATTTTAGTACGTTTTATTAGTATAGTACAATTATAAATTAACGTTGAACAATTCAATTTGTTTAATAACCGTATCGAGTCTTGTCGAACTCGTTAATTAAACGAGTCATGTAAATCGTCTATTGAACCATCCATTAAATTATAATTCAAATATGTCAAATATATCGAATGTGTTGGATCAATTTGTCTATTTAACTTGTTGGTTTGAATCGTGTAATTTTGAACGTGTTCGTTGGGTAATGACGTTTCAACTTGCTCTTAAACAAGTTGTGTTCGTGTAGGGTAATTCAATTTGTTCAATAAACATGTTGAATTTGAATTTGTATAGATTTGTTTGACAATAATATTTTTAACACGGGCACTACCCGAAAACAAATTGTCCCAAACATGTCCTACATTATGAATAAGTAGAAAAACTGAAATGGAAACTTTTTGATCCCCTTGCTATTCATAATTCAGTCTTGAGTGTGTACTTTCAAGATGTTACCAACTCTCTCATTCATTCTAAGTAACTAATGTATGTAACCAATTTGTACATCTCATCTCATCTTGTGTTGCTCCAACCAAAATAAAGGATTAAAAAAGTTTTACAAACAAAATGAAAATATTAATAAAAACGAAAGGTCACGATCTCTTCTCCTATCAAACAAGTCCGATCTAAGCCGTCAAAAAAACCCACCGCAATGGACCAATTAGGCCGAATAGTCAAGCCCCAACTCCATCTTACACGCCCCTTTCTCAGACTCGGCCCACCCAAATTCCTCACCCTCAAATCTCCTCTTTTTCACCGGAACCACCACCCGGCTCGCCGGACGGCCCACCGGCGGCTCCAACCCCAACGTCAGCTCCAGCTCCACCACCTCGCCTCCCGTCGGACTCGCCGGTTTTTGGGCCGGCTCGGCGGCGCGGAAAGTCGCCTACGTCGTCTCCTCCGAGATCATGCTCTCCGTCTCTTTGCTCTCTCCGTCCACATTCGCCGCCTCCACCTCCGATTCGTGGCTCACCTCCGACTCGTGACTCGTCGACCGATTCAACTCCTCCGCGCAGCACCGAGCCACTGCCGAGTCGCCCACCAACCCGAACCCGGCCTTGCTGGCTTTCGGCTTCACGACGGTGGCTGAGGCGGAGGCGGAGGTGGAAGACCTCTTGAACCGGCACCGGGACTTGACGCGGTGGAGGTCGGCGGCGGAATTCTCGTCCTTGGAGACGTGGCGAATGTCGTACGCCTTCAACGGCGGTCCCTGGCCGTTCGCGGCGGCTTCGGTTGCAATCGGAGTGATCGGTGCCCCCTTCAGCACAGCCTCCACCGCCGCTTGACATAGCTGCCAGCTCCCCGACCACAACAGCCCCACCGACCCGTAAATCGGGTTCACTATCCGCCCACATGCCTCGTACAACAACGACCTAAAAATCGCTGTAAAAAACAAAAAAAAAACGTCATTTTTCGCCATTTAAAAACAAATCAGACAAAACTAAAACAAACCCATTTCAAATTTCCGAAAACCCATTAAATTTCCATGATAAAAAGATTACCAGGTCGGAGGTGCTCCGGGCCGGCGTTGATGAGGTTCATGAGTCCGGCGCGCCCATAAAACTTAGCAAGAAACACGGTGGCGTTGGCCTGAGACTCGGAGCTCTTGATCCACTGAAGACAAGGCCTAATGCTACAGTTCTCGCTGCAACCCTTTCGCAGGACTCGACATCCATTACAGCTCATCCGCATTTTCAACGATCACCAACACTCAGGAACAAGAACAATTTCGTGAAGAAACTGAGAGAAAGCTCTGTGAAATATATAATATCTATAGCCGCTGGGTTTTGGTTTTCAGGATTGTGAAAGAGACGCAGCTGTTTTTTTTTTTCTACCCAACTCTGGTTTACACATTCAAGGAGAGAAGAGGCTGGGGTTTTGCACCACTATATAGTATCGCTCCTTTTTTCCAATTTTAAAAAATAAATAAAAAAGAATTTAAATTTCCCAAAACCCACCCCCACTCTCAATCACAGCGCGTCATACTCACGCCCAACCACTGGAGCTGACGCTGCGCGTCCATTGGCCGTAACCGACGTGGCACCACCACCTTGGCATGCCAAGCAATAAAGCCTACAAATACTCCTCCTCGGAAACCGATGCAAGCAGAGGCTTGGCAGTTTCTTGTTCCTGTTTAACCCCGCTTTACTCCTTTAATTACAACCTTTGCCACTCGAGTAGAGGAAAAAGGTAGGGGTAAAATGGGGATTTGGGGTGGGGACAGGTGGAGGTGGGAATGCATGCAAGTGAGTCCAAAAATTGGAAGGTGGCGCGTGGCGGTCACAAGCAGGTGCCAGAGTGCGGTCGAATCGCCACATGTATTGGAAGGACACGACAGCCCACCTGCGGCTCCTATTTTCGTAAAAAAAAGGAAATAAAAAAAGAAGCTCCTGGTTTTCGGGAGGTTTCAAAACAGCTGAAATCAAAACCGGAGAACGGTTTGTGGGTTTGGGAATGGGAGTGTGGTGTCTGTGGGCGCACTAGAAGACTTGTTAGGCAACGCTTTTGGGTGTTTTTGGAGGTTTTATTTATCTCATGCTTATCTTATGAAACATGACACCTATTTAGTTGTTGTTTACAATATTATAATCATGTTATATGTGAATCCTTGGATTGACGATTGTGTGTGTGGCTTGTTTTCTTAACCTCTTTTTTCACCCCAACTTGTGGACATTATTTTACTTTTAACTTTCCTTACTTTTGTAAAATTCTAGGATAAAGAAACTAAAAACTAACTTTTATCGAGATAGGTTGGATAAAGTAGTTTAAGCAATTTGAATTCTTTTTAGGTCTCGAGTTCGAGTCTTTCTGCTGACGATATGGGATGAATTATTTAGGTTTAAAGGGGAGAGCTACCACCCCCTATTGTGTAGCTCAACTGATTTAAAAAAGAACTAACTTTGTTCAAAACAAAGATACCGAGGATGGTTCAAATAGGCATATTATATCAAGAATCAAAGACGAAAGATACCGAGGATGGTTCAAATAAACAAGGTAGCAAAGAGAAATATAAATTTTATAAAATGATAAAAAAAAAATCTTAAACCACTTTGTTCACGCTAGTGACTGTATGAGATGAGTTATTTGAATATAAAACATAAATGTAAATTTTACAAAATGATAAAAAATATTTTACTATCCACTGAAATCTTCGTGCATGCATTACTCTTACATCATATATAACAAATATAAATGCACAACAAAAAACTAATGATTGAATTTCTAATCACACATATATATAGAATTAAGATAGTATATTCAATAATCGTTTGTAAAAATGAAACTGAACAAGTTTATAAACATAACACAACAATTTCAGTTCCATAATTTTTGTGAATTAAAATTATAATTAAACAGCATAGATGTTTCAAATAGAATTTCAAGTGTGATTCTTTAAATATTAATAATGTAAATATGTAGAAACAATTAACTTAAGTATTATATTCATAAGTGAGACACACACATGTAAATAACATATGCATATAACTTATGCGGGTTTCGAATTTTTTCCATGGGGAGTCATTCATACTCGTTCATGTTCCCGACGTGTAGACTATTTCGTTCCCCATAACCGTCCCTATTACCCGCCCCACACAGAGCGGGGTTTTCCCCGTCATGATCATTTCTAGTTGAAAGTCACCTAAATTGATTATTTAATTTAATGACTTAATTGTGTTTTATCTCACTACTACGAGTAAGTGTTAGAATCTCACGTTGGCTAAATAGAATAAACAAATAGTGTTTAAATACACTTGAATTTCTAACACCAAATGAATTTGAATTTTCAGAATTGATTTTGTGAGTTTGTGGCATATAAAAACTTTTGTGAGTATGTGAGCTTCATATTCTCACTGGATACTTTTTTCTTTGTTGTTCAAGCTCGAAGGAGATTTATTGTGGTGTAGCACACTAGAAGAGTTATGTAAGAGTGCACTGACTTGTTGCTCGACATCGATTATTTTTGTTGAAACCAAAGGTATTTGTGAAATGTATTTGTTGTGTGTATATTGCTTGATAATCAATTACAGATGAGGCATTTATTTATAGGCTTTACAATGAAGGAGAAATCAAACATAAGTGTCAAAAGTAAGGGTTGTTGATGCCAATTCTGCAAAGCTTCTTGAGGAAGGTTTGGAGGAGAAAAAACAGACTTGGGAGAGAAGAAACAGAGGTGCTGAGGTCGTGACTGTGATGTCATTTAACAATTCTGACTAGGAGATCGTTGGTTCCTGATTGCACGATATAGGAGGGCTATATCTTATTATTGGCCCCAAGTGGTTTCATTAACAACAATAATGTTGGATAGTCTATATATGGGGTCATGAATCAAAAATCAAATCTATATATATTGTTGTAGATTCACACAACACTATCCTAAAGAACCATTTCAAAATGCATTGAATAGAGTTAAGTTTTAAGCTTGGAATAGTGACTTAGCATGGAACAAGAAATGTGTGCAGCCGTACATTCTAATGAACCTTACAATGTATGCAAATTAATAGTAGGAGTTGTTCAATGCACTTTAACCTAATCATGAAGACCAATCACAAATTATGTACCTCGTCAATTTAATGTATCAACCTTATTATTTTGCCGACCGCTATATATGCTACTTCTATCTTTTTTCCAAACACGAGCCTACCAACCATTTAGAGGTTTATTATGATCTTTTTGTTTCTTTTTGACAAGTACCTATAGTTTGGACCATCCAAATTTGTGACTTTTGAATTAAATTATGACTATTTATTGCCATACAAATTGTTACTCAACAAAATATGTGCCTGTGTCTTTTCCGGCAATTAAACTCTACAATTTAATTAAATAATTTCGTTTCTCCTGTGCGGCGTGGGAAAGTTTATGCCTCTCCTTTTCTAACTCTGAAAATTGATTTTGAGTTTTAATCAAGTTAGGGTTAATTTTTTGTGAATTCTAAAATATGTTTTTTCTTTGTTCTTTTATCTTCTATGTATGGACACTTTTAAATATTTAATAGATGCAAGGTCGAAATGATGATGATATAATGAGCGTATGAGGTAGTGACGATGCATGAACTTTTTATATATTAATAAATTTAGCCTACAATCGATTTATACATGTCTCATTCATGAGTATAGCCACTCTGAACAAGTCAATTCAAGTTTCCAACGAAGATAAAATTCTAGAAAAATGAGTTAGAAACGATCAAGTTAACTGTTAAAGGTACATTACAACTATAAAAGAGTAAAAATCCGCCAAGCCCCTTACAGATGGACACAGTCAACAAAATTATGAATAAAGTCAGGGTCATAACCGTGGCCAAGAGCCATGCTCGTGGACACCTACTTAGCCCAATCGAGTCAACTCGGCAGCACTCCATTGAGTTATGTGCAATAAACCTGAGCCAACGAATGATGAGGCTCAGCACCTAAGGAGTCAAGCTCCGACCTCATCGTTTCAACTCAATAACCCCTTATAAGTCCAAACACCATCACCCGCATTGAGTTAACTCGAGCTACAAGCCGGTAGGTCATGTTAAAGCTGGAGAGTCAACTCAGGAGCACCTTAGCTAATAGGTTAACTCAGCCACACCCCAACGATTCAAAACAGGACCACCCTAACTATCGAGTCAACGATTAGATGGCCCACGGTCGTGCTCCACGCCCGTAGAGGCATTCAAATCTAGAGAGTTGACTCACAACTTCTCACTTGAGTCAAGGGTCATTAACTCGATCGGCTAATCATGGATGTGGCCTGTCACAACATTTAACTCATTTTTTAATACACAATTATATTATGAAAATATCTTTACAAAACTCTATCACTATCAAATTTTACCAAACAATATACTAAATGTATATATATACATACAAACATTTTACATCATTTTAACTCTTTTTACCTAATAGTGATTTTGAAATTGTTATTACCAAAAATCACTAAGAATGACTACTTGTTATTTTCTTTTAAACCAAACGATCATATATTAATTCATAAACATGCTCATCAACTGAACCGCAACCGGAGGACAATTCGGAACGACCCAATTACATCAATCAAACATAAGAATAAGAAGCTCTAACAAGTTCATGAGATACATTATTCACAGATCGATAAACAAAGAAAAAACAAACTTTCTCAAAACACAACACCAACCGAACACACTACAAGAATCATGCTATAAAAACTACGCATTCTGGATCTTATCGCGAGATCCGCAATCACCTTCTTCGCATCGCTTTCCACAACCACCTGTCGCCAACCCAACACTTTTAACCACGATAAAGCTTCCCTCACCCCCATCGCCTCCACCATCGTCTCCGATCTCGCACAACCATCCCATCGCCTGCATCCACCACCCAACCCCCTCCCATTACTTGTAATTTTTTATTACTTATTTATATCATTGTCGCCATTATTTTCTCCTTGTGTGGGATATGTTTAATTTACTAGTTATGAGGTACCTGCAATTTTGGAGACTTGAATTGTTAAAATTGGGCTTCCCAACAGAAACCTTTGCAGCAAGTTCAAGTACAAACAGACAGCAGCCAAAGCATGCAACAACAAAAGAGTTTCTGAAACACATATGCCACGTGTTGCCGTACGAGGGAAACACGGCGGATGACGTGGCGTTCATGCAATGACTGTCCCATAAAAGCTACTACATGACAAGTCGACGAACAGTTCCTGGCACTGATGCTCACGCGCCAGATGTTGAGTGGGGCCCACATCAGCTCCCGGTTTTTTGGAAAGTTATTTTGGGTCAAAAATACCACTTCGGAGAAACCGAGCAGCTGGTTTTTGGCACTGTGGGCGCTTATATTATATTTATCCTATTAATTAATAAAATATAATTAGTGGCCTAATCTAATCTTCATTCTTTATTTTATTTTACTATTTTTAGGTACGGTCAAAATATATTTATGGTATTGATTTATCTCAATGTTATTTCATGTGTCTTTATTTTGCAAAATTAAAATAATTCAGTTTTACTATTTATTCTTGAGATATTATTCATCATTTATTTCTATAAAAATACACAACTTATTTTGCAATAAGTATATTTCAATAATAAGAATAAAAATAATTTCTAAAACAAGACCTTATCAATCTGAGCCACAACAATTAAAACAATATAAATATTCAAATCGAAGACATTGAAATCTTCTTTGTCAGAAGGACAAGTCACTGAAATCCTCCCCAAGTTTAAAGAGCGCGAACAACTGACAACGATTTCACTAAGAGTTTAAGGCGACCATGTGTAGGGCTCCTCTACCAACCCCCCCTCACTACCGCCAGTTTTCTATCTGATTCGACAACAAACTGTAAGGTTGATCCAATGACTCAAACAAAATTAACTTCTCTTTTTTCTGCAACATTCGTCTCCTTCTGTCCTGCACACACACAATCAAAAAAATCGAGTAACCCACAAGTTATTAGGTCTTGGATTTTTTTGCTGAATTTGTTTAGATCATGAGCTAGTCTTTAAATTTATAGTTTTGTATCTCATTTGTTATCGTGTGATTTGAAGTAATAAGTTATTAAAAAAAAATTGTTAAAAAGAGAAAAATATTTTTTGAGTAAACTATAAAATTTCCACGCACTCAAGTCAACAAGTTTATCGGTAAACAAAACCTACAACACAAGTTATATTTATGAATAGTCAAGAGATGAAAAGAAAAATAATAAATGAGAATCTAAGGCCAGACTACTTGTAGTTATTATATTCATATTTAATTTGTAGCATATTGAATATATATGAAAATGAAATGGTTGGATTCCAATAAAATTTGACTCAGAGATAATATAGTAGCATTTTTTTCTTAATATATTTAAAATAGTTAGTGGTATTGACACGTTCTTAATGATACGTAAATTAATATTTGTTTCCTTATTTGTCGTGCATTAATCAAGTGTTTCTCAGTTTAGGTGGGCCGTGGGTGGCTTCTTTAAATTTTATGCTTCAGCTGTTGTTTAGTGTTGAGTAGTAACTAAAGATTCACAACCTATCTTCAGTAAATTCTTTAGGTTTGGTGGCTTTTACTTTTTGTCGAACTTTGATTCAAATGAAAAAGAAGTGCATGTGTATATAGATTAAAGTTTTTTCTTAAAATATTGTGTGATTGTACTTTACCACTTAGTGCTTGTTTGCTAACACAAGTTTCTGCAAAAAAGAACTGAAAGTAGTTGAAAATTTGTGGACAATGTTCGGTAAAATATAAACTAAAGTTTGATAGAAAAGTTTGTTTGACAAAAATATGAGAAGAAGGAGGTGCAAATACTTAAATTGACGAGTGAAAGTCTTGAAACCCGATCGAATACTTGAAAGGGCACGCCTAAGGAGACAAGTCATGAACTCACGATAGGCCTCTCATCTCAATGCCAATTGCGCGTGACATCATCCACCTTAGTATAAATACATCTTCTCTTGAAGAGAGATGAAATCTCATTATTCGCATTTTCAACTTTTTTATATTATTTCTAGTTAGATGTTGTTTGAATTCATCGTAATGGATACTCATTCTAGTTAGATGTTATAGTCACCCCATTCTTACCTTGTTACTCATCCATGTATTTTTTTACCCCACTATAGTACCCAGAGAATACCGGTCATGTGCCCTACTTGGGATGGGGACATTGGGTCCCAACTGAGTTTAGGTACGTACCCAAGCCCTTGCTCTAGCTTTCATAACAAAATTATACTTAAATACTCCCTCCGTCCCAAAATAAGTGTTTAGTTTCTATTTTTTTGCAAAAATTAAGGATTATCATATAATTTAATGTGTTTTATATTACCCTCACTTTCCCACCTACACCCCTATGTGCAGTTCATTTGAAACACTTAGTGATAAAGGTAATATGAGAAAAACAATAATATAATAACCTAAAAATAGAAATAGGACACTCATTTTGGGACAAAAAATTTAGACAAACAATACACTAATTTTGGAACGGAGGGAGTATATTTTACTCCATCACAAAAAAATAAACTGATTTGTCGTGTCAATTTTGACCTTGGAATAAAAAGAAGGCAGAGCTGTTAATTTTCAAATTAATAACCAAGTAGGAAATAATTGATTATGAGTGTATCAAATTGTCCCGTGAAATGTATATATTAAACTCATAAAACTAATTGCTAACCAATGTTTATATATAGATGCCTAATTATCCATTTAAATAAGGTGGTGGTTGTAAATCTAATACTAGGTTCATTCCCCCTAGCTACTATCTACTTAGGACTCATAGATTGATTATTGTTGCGTTAATCAAGTTGCTAATTGAGATTTGAGATTCCTCGGAGCGCCAATGGTTTTCATAACAATCCATCCTTAATCTAATCAAAACTATTTAGGCAACAACACACTACATAACATGCCCCAATATACAATACTTCTCTATATAGGTTTCTCTAATATGGGTAGTTTTGATTTTTTTATTTTATAGATAATGTACCGCTATGTAAATATTTATATCTATCGAATCTTTCTTTCTTTCTTTTTTTAGCGGAAAATTCTTATTTTAATAATTCACTGGTAAATCTGACATTAACAATTGAGAAACATCTATGAGAGGTTGAAGACCCAACCAACCCTCCGTGCCTGACACAGAAACAGACGACCTAACTAAAGCATGAGCCACCCGATTTGCAGACCGGCTAATCCAACTAAACAAAATAGAGACAAAATCAACCGAAATAGACAAAATGTCTTTGACAATCAGACCCAAGGCACTGGAATTACCCTCCCCTCCGTTCTGCACCACACGCACTACCTCTTCAGCATCGGATTCAAAAATTAATGAGCCCCAACCTCGTGCTTCAATCTAGCTCAGTGCTTCCCTGATCGTAATAGCCTCAGCAATGCGCGGTTCGCTGATGCCTGTCCAGCTAACCCGACCGCCCCCCCCAGATTCGATCTGTATAGTCACGGGCAACCCACGCTCCACCGGACTTGCCTTCCGCCTCGAAGATTGCTCCATCAACATTAACTTTTAGTGTGCCCTTAGGCGGAGGCTGCCAACCTTCTGCAGCTCGGACCCTCTCCTCCGCCCCAGAATCTTCGCCCTAATCTGGCACGTTTTGGCCGGCCTGCACATTCCGCTCAGACCCCTGCTCCATGTCCGCAATTTTTTGGCGGAAAGATGCATGGTTCCATGATGCAAACACAGTATCCGAGAGAATCAGGACCTCCTCTCGGGATTTCCATATATTATTCCACACCCCATCATTACGGGTTTTCCATAGACCCCAACATATATAGATAGCTCGGGCCAGCAAGGTACGATCTACGCGCTTATTTAACTAATTGAAACATTCCATGATTGAGTTGGAAGCAATAGCCACTCCTTCCAACCCCACTAACCGCCAGGTACCACACGCGAAGTTACACTGGAGAAGGCTATGGGATGCGGATTCACTCTCCTTTCCACAACGAGGGCATTCCGGTCGGACTTCCACACGCCGGTGCATCAGATTTAGCATAACTGGGAGCGAACTATTTAATGCTCTCCACATAAAGATTTTTACCTTCCCCTGCATTTTTAAAGACCACAGAGTCTTCCAATGAGGAGCCCCTCCTGCTGTTCCCGGTTGGCGGGTTAGAAGACGATATGCACTGCGAACTGAATAATTACCCTCTATCAAATCTTTCTTATTTTCAAATGATATTAGGTGGAATTGCAAGAAAGTTAAACTTGTATTTTCTCTAGGATAAGATATATCTAGGTTGCTTAATTTAGGGTACATAATTTAGACTCGAATTCTTGTGTATATAAAATTCAATCCATATTTATGAATTTGTGTTATATAAGATACGTCTGATTAATTTTTATAGTCGAATATATATGATTTCCCCCCCTCAAAAGCCAACTTGAATTACAAGCTATACCATAATTAAACACAACTTGTTTATTTATTATTTTATTCTTGTGAATGCTAGTTGCTATTTCAATAATCCTAATTGGTACCTTTAATTAGGTAAATTTAGTGAGATTTTTGCTTCAGTGCCTCTACCATTGTAAGAACTAGACCCCAAAAAATTAAATAATAATTTGCCACAAAAGTGAAACAAATTCAAAAATTGTATTCATCCGAATGAATAAAAAAAGAGTAGTTTTCATAAATAAAATAAATAAAAAGAGTAGCTTTTCTCTTGTTTATCCAATATCTTTCTTTTATACTATATATGCTATTGTTTCAAAGTGGCAATTAAAAGATGACTTTCAAAGTATGTAATTGTTTACATGCATATAAAAATTACAAGTTCCCGTAACACATGAAATAACATGATAATACGCGACGAATTGTACTCGTTCTTCTAAGGACACTAATTTATTGGTTTCTCCGCATTATTATTTAACATAGTATTGTACGAGTACTATATTTTAAAGCAAGTGTTTATAATATATGTGCATTTAAAAAAATAAAGCAAGTGGATTAAATTAGTAGACAGACTCCACCGTCCTGGGCAAAATTGGGTTATTTTAGATCAACTATATATATTTAATTCCAGTTAAAAAAACTATAGTAGCAATATGTTATGACTTTACCATGGTTTTTGTCTTTTACATTTTCCAAGCTTTGCTTTAAGCACTAATGGTAAACAAAAGTGGCAGGTACTGCTAGTAAACAATATTATTATTAATTATTATTTATTTCATTGTTCATACAAATTGGGAGAGTAAATTATAAACAATGTTGCAGAGTCCAATAAAGGCCAGGCACTAGGCAACATGTCAAATTCATTGTCATGTTAATTTTCTCCATGCATTAAGATCACACATGTGTCTTTGAAAACTAATGAGATAGTTTATGTAAATAAATTATTAAGAGGTAAGAGAGCTTAAAAGAGGTCATGCATGTCAATGACTACAAATAGAGATCATTTGAGACTCAAGCTGAGTCTCATTAATATAAAATTTAAATTTAATTATTACTCTTTTAGATGTGACAAATCGATAAAATTAAAATATAACATATAAAGACTCGATTTGAATCATTTGGATGTCGTATATGATCATTTGAGACTCAAGCTGAGTCTCATTAATATAAAATTTAAATTTATTTATGACTTTTTTAGATGTGACAAATCGGTAAAATTAAAATATAACATATAAAGACTCGATTTGAATAATTTTGATGTCGATGTTCTAGTTTAATATAGTAGGTGCAATGCACTTATTGTCAGTGCTCATTACAAAAAAAAATCAATTGTTTCTATTTTTAATTTGGAAACTCTTTATGAAATTAATTTGCTTTTGTGCTTGAGGCTTTTTGAAAATGTGTGTTTGTGGGGTTGAGTAGCCCAAGCCCAATCACTCAACCATTTATATCTATAATTTTGAGTCTTAAGGGTTTAGATTCCAATGCTAAATGGGCTGTGGACCTGTGGTACCTAGGACTCTCTCAACATGTATTAGATACAAATAAATATATGTTACCTATACACAAGCATTAGTCCTTGTTTGTGAACTCTAGATGGGGCTCCTTTTGCTCCTCCAGTAAATCATACTCTATTTCCTCCTTTTTGGTATGTCAACTAAGCTAAAAGAGGAAAGAGAGTGAGTTTGTAGAAGTTATGAAATGCTGACTGCAGCCCAAGAAGGAGGAAAGAGAAAATAATTGAGGACCATACTGCCCCCTTAAAACAGGTTTTGCAGCTCATGTGATTTTATGTGTATTGTAATGTTTGTACTCTGGTAATTTTCATAATAGTTTATGTGTATTGTAATGTTTATACGTTGTTTAGTGATTTTCATAATAGTTTATGTGTGATAACATTTGTCATGTTTATTGTTTTGAAATCCAGAATATGAGTTGCTCGACCAAGTATATGAGTTGGTCGACTAACTATATAACTTGGTCGAACAACTATATGAGTTGGTCTACCAACTAATCTGGTAAGTAGAATAGTTTCCTAATGTGTGTTTTGATTATTTGACTCTACGTATTGATAAGGACAATCACGATCCGTTTAACTGTTCTCCAAATGACCAACAAAACTACAATGGACCTCCATATCCTACTTGGTTCCCTCAAGTTTCGGGAAGTTTTTTTTAATGATTTCCAAGTTTATTAATAAAAAAATAATTAATGAGGGGTATTTTAGTCATTTCACAAAACTACTATAACTTTTACCAAAAAATTTACCAAACACAACTTCTTTTCACACCTCTTCTTACAACCCAATTTTAACAAACATAACTCATATTTCCTATAGATTCTCTCTCTTCCTTTTACCTCCTATAGACATTTAGAAAAGTTTCACTAGACTTCACAAACAAACCCTTAATGTATCATGACACTAATTGACTAATTGTTAACTCCAAAACTCACTAGTAGAAACCCTATCTTACTTTGCCATTTCACTCTCTTCTACCTGGTTTGTACTACAAAACTAATATCGTTGTCTAACAGTAATTTGAGTTGCGATTCTAAAAAACTTGTCAGTTTATATTACAAACCATCGTTTTTCTCTTTAATGATCTTAAAATTTTGTCCACTCGACAAGTGATTAATGATATTCTAATACTTTCTATCACACACAAAAATAGGAGGCCACCGCAAAAGATTAGAGCCCCGAACCAATATTATTAAAACCAAACCGCAGATCGAATTAATGCAATGAATAAAATGTAGTAGTTCCTATACATTGACATGTTTGAAGTGTCGTTATAGTAGAGAAGTTTTCAATTAATTAATTGTTGAATAGGTCACATCTAATGGTTGTTATTGTTGGACTGCTAGGTTTCATCTAACAATACATGTTTATTTATAGAATGACTTTCAGTTTTATTTTCTGCTTCATGAATGAATTGGTAACCTTGACATATGACTGATAATTAAGTTTGGAAAGGGAACCATCAACACAACCTAATCAACTTGTTTTCTTTCTTCTTTCTTTTTTCATTCACAAATATATGGTTACGTTTGCAAATGCAACCTAACTAAAAACATGTTGGGTGAAGAACCCTTGAAATGAATAAATAAAACGTGCGGTTTACATTCGACGTGAGATCGTAGTATTGGTTTTTACTATTTCTTTCGTTTTAAAATAACTATCATTTAAACTTTTGATTATGTTTTATAAATAAAAATCATAATTTATGTTATCATAAAGTGAAAAATAAGAAGACAATGACATGTTTTCATTCGTGCTCTCATTTTTATTAGAGCTTTTTTGCTCCCTTTAATTTTTTTTTATCAGTTGAGCCACACAATAGGGGGTAGCTCTCCCCTTTTAACCCAAAGCCCCACCCCACCCGACGCAATGGGATTTGAACTCACGACATCCCACATGGAGATGTGTGTCTTGACCATTGCCTCACCCACAATAGGGGGTAGCTCCTTTCACTTGTACTTTATTTCCTCTCGAATTATTAATAAAGTACCGTTTGCCGATAAAATAAAAAAACTAATGACATTTATTGGTCAAATGTGCTTCTCATTTTTTCACTTATAATCACCAAAATGAGATTTTTACAACATATTGGTGATTATAAGTAGATTGTATAGATTTATAATAAATGAGTTTGATCAATACTAGGCAGAGTAATGATCTTTGACAATTGTATACCACTTGTTTTCTCTTTTTCAGTTTCCATTAAAATGAAGCCATTAATTTTTGGCAAAAGGAAGCTTTTATTGTACTTTTGATGCTCATATTGTTGTTTCTTTCTCTTGGCTTAGTCCTTGTATTGGTTCATTGAATTGGAAAAAGAATAAATGATGTTGGCACAAGAACATAAATCATGAGGCAACTGGTTTGTCTTTTCCTCCTAAACTTGACCCTTGAGTACAAAATACAAATACATGCATCCAAAAATCCCAATCAATTAGGTCTTTCTTGTAGTTATTTTCTTGTATTTCAATTCCTAACAAGCCTGCATATCTTATTACTATATTAGTCTCTTTCACAAAAAATTATAACCCATTTGTCAACTCCATTCAATACTATTTCTCAGAATTCAAAGAAGCAAGAAGATAGATTCAGAACCTGGAAACAAATAGAATACAACAAGAACCAGACCAATAGCATTAACAATTACCAAATTACATTTACAGGACTAGAATCAAATCATCACTTACTATACATAATTCTCCTTGGTGATCCCCTAAAGATAGATCATTATCATAAGACTCTCCTATTACTAATCCTTTTTTTCTTATATTACAATATAACCATCCTCGCCGGCACCATCAAACCTTTCTTAAGAAAGGCGCGTTGTTCTCTTCTTTGTTCGATCAAAACTACTTACAGAGATATTAGCAATCGGAGATCACCAGCAAAAACATATCAATATATACATGCCTGACTGACACAACACACCTTTGATTCTGCTCTCCAAAAATATTCAAAACTCCCTCTTCTTGTTCTGTATTTGTAAGGAGGCCTTTCGCTTCCTTGTATGTACACTTCCTTTCACGGATTCTAAGCCATGGCAGGGATGCTCGAATTTTGGCGATCCCTGTTGAGGCAATCGAATCCTTCTACCCTAACTGCTGCTGGTTTAAGCCCAAACTTCACCCGAGCACACCCGCCAACCTTATGAGCTGCTGCCGATGATGGGGAAGACAAGTTCGATGGCGATGCAACCAGAACACGCTTCTCTTCCCCAAATCGAGCATCTTGGATTAACGGGTTGGCAGCTCTGGTAGGAGGAGACCCACAAAAATATGGTGGGGACGAGGCCACCTGACCCGCAGATTGTTCTGCCCCATACCCCTCCTATAAACGAACCAAAAACAAGACAATTGATCAATCAATAGTTCCATCAAATTCTCCTAAAGAGAGCTCTAAAAAGTATTCATAGCAATTTATGATTGTCAAGACTAAATATTTACTACAAGAAATAGACAACACGACATAAAAAGGAAAGGGGGTTTTCACCTTCATGAGAATTAAGTCCAGAAGCTCCGTCCCAGCTTTCAGATCGCATACCTCGCCTTGATGACTGTGATTCACAAAACAAGAAACCATATCAATTAGTGAGAATCATTGAGCAGATTTTGAAATTATACTAGAAAAGTCAACAAACAAAGTTCACCTCATATGCCATCTAAAGGGTGGTCTGATAGGATTGTTAGCCAAAATCCCAACCCGGCGAGGCTTAGGGCAAAACACAGGATCCTTCCGATCGGAGATCGGCGTGAGGCTCCTTATCTCCTCACAGGCGTTCTGCTGAAAGCTGAAATGATTCATCTTCAAATCTGCCATGATTTCAGACACAGAGAAGAACGCCTGACCAAATCAACACACCAAAATTAGACACACAAAAACCCCAATATCAAAGCTAAACAAAGTTTCCAGATCTCATGTCCAGACTTAAAATACAGAAAACCCAAAATTTTCCTTAAATTTCACAGCAACCAAACACAAGGTCACATGATTTAAGATAATTCAACAACAGATCTGGATCACCCACCTAAAAAAAATCAAAACTTTTTTCAACCCACGCAAGAACCCAACACAAACTTAAAAGAAAAGTACCAATTTTTTTCTGGGTAGATCGAGAAAAGAACAGTGTGATTCAACAAAAGGTCAACCAAAATCGATTATGAATTATAGGAAGCGAACCAAATTAAAGCAACATGGTCAACAATCAGATCCACTACGTTAGACACAGAGCAAAGGTTGTTGGGTGTGTTGACGAAACACGTAAACGAAGACCAGATCTGAGAGCTAACGGTGACGAAAAGCCATGTAAAGAAACAGAGATATATGAAACATATACGTATAAGAAAATTATAGAGAGAGAGAGAGAGAGGGGTTGGGTTTTTGAGGTACCTGAAGGAATCCTTGGGAGGAGGAGAGAGAGAGTGATGACAGAGACCGGCCGACGCGACGAGGAAGAAGAGGATAGCGTTGGGAGCTTACGATGATTTATAGAGCTGTAATGGTTGGGTTTGTTGTTGATAAGGAAGATGCCTCTAAACGACGTCGTCTCTTTCTTTCTTTTTATTTTTTATTAATTTTTTTATTTTGCTCCCAAATTCTTTTATTTATTTTTAAAGTATATTTTGCTCCCAAGTTTTTTTTTTTTTTTTTGCACTTTATGTTGCTCCAATGTTAACGTACTAAAGATTGTTTGAATTGTGGATAAAGATAATGAATAAGCCGTGAGTCATTAGTATAATTAAATTTAAAAAATAACTCATGAGTTAATTGTAATAATTATTTTCATTTCACTGAAATTGCAATAAGTTACTGAATAATAAGTTATTTTTGAACTATTGAATGATTTAATTTTAAAAATATTTTTTAGAGTCAAGTTAGTTCTTGAACTTTTTCATATGAGTCCAATATGGTCATTGATTTTCTTTATCCTACAATATTAGTTTATGAACTTTCAAATATGAACCAAAATGATTATTACCGTTAGTTTTTGTCAGTTTTTTTATTGAGTTGTCTGACTTTAAATTTAAAATATATTAATAGTTGTTTTTATTCAATTGTTTGGTTGACATGATGATTCAGCTGTGCGAATTGACTCACGTGACTAGCACATGACCCTTCACGCCAACAAAATAATTATTTAATAAATTTTCAATTATACGTCATACCACTTAACGAAAAAAATGACGTCAAATACCATTTCTCTGTCAATATTTGAAAAGTTAAATGACTAATTTAACTTTGAAAAAATATCAAATTGGATCCATATGCAAAAATTTCAAGGACCAAATAGGAATTTTTTTCCATTCTAAATTAAACGCATATACAATTCACTGGTGTAAGATTCTTTGTTGATAACAATGTAGGATTTATAAAAATATCTATGACTTTAATTGTATCCTGAACTCTATTGTTGTTTGGCATTCTCGAGACTTTTAATGGACTTTCATATATATTAAAAAAAACATTAATTGTGGGAATTGTAATTCTTTTTATTATGTTTTTTTCACTTCTCCAATCCTACATCTTTTTGAAGAGATTAAGCATATTTAAGATTTTTTTATAACAATTATGCATACATTCATATGTAATTTAAAAACTTGATTTAACATTCATACATTTACAGGCTATCTTTAACTCAAAATTTTCATCACATGTTATTAGTTTTGAAAAATAAAATTATTTGTATGATATTTTATCAAGTCTTTATATGTTAATTTGAGTTTAATTAATATTTTTTCAAATTCAACTTGTTTGATTTTCAAACTATAATATATAACATCTCATTAGAAATATTATACATTATTATAAACATGAAACAAGAATATTATTAATTTGTTGGCTCAATGAAAAAATGAATATAAACATATAAATCTATACAAAATATCAACTTTATACTTGTAACTTATCAGTGTTAGTAAAATTTAGGGGACATAAACCGATTATGAGTTATATTTTGTATGTCTCTGAAAGTTTCTCAAACCGATTATTATATTATACATAGTCATTATTTGTGGGACATCTCTTCTTTATTTTGTTCTTCGGAAATTGTGATTGCAAGGTCACATTTAAGAGGGAAATAGAAAATGGGGATTTTTTCACTGAAAATGTCAAACTTTTTTTGGAAAATTGGGCAAATTGCTTTGTTACGTTGATTCATTAGGGCTATTAAAATATATTTTGTAGACCAACTTGATATTTACTTCCAATTTCAAACAATTAATATATTTACTGAATAGATATTAGCAACTATTTTTTTTTAGCAACTTTTTTGCGTATCAACTACAAAGTGAATACAGTATTTTCCTAATTTTAATATTCACCCATATATACTATAAAAGAAATCTGATATGCTTCCAACAATACTACGGCAAGTTGCATAAATCCGGTAGAAAATAGGCTATACGGGTGAGATAAATTAATTAAAAGTTCAATTTAAATATAATATTGAGAATTTCATAAATTTCATTTATCTGTCTTCAAAGTTTTATAATCTTACAATAAGCTCTTTTTATTCTTGAAATAAGAGTTATACCAGTTTATACACCCTTACGGTGCACGAGTATTTTTAACAAATTTAATAATTAAAAATTAGATATATATAATTTTTTTTTAGATAATATAAATTTTTAACATACTCATTTAATTAATTAAGACTTTTGTATAATAAATCAAAATAATTTGTAAAATTGATATATATTTGAAGTTCTAAAATTAAACATTTTACTATAACTTCAATTTCCTTTTGATAATTTATTTACCTTATTGTACATTATTACTTACATTAGTTTTCTTTCCATAATGTAAAAAGTTGCTTATAGTATGTTACTTACCTTATTGTACTTTATGGTTAATTTTATAATTATGTAAAAATAAATTTGATGATATGACGCTCTAATACGCATTATAAACATTGTTTTTTGGTTCACCTTTTATAGTATGTATAGATATTCGAGTGAGGAAGCTAGTTATTATTTTTTTTTTGACCGGAGGATTAGAGGAATTTAGGTATCTTATAATAAATGAGTAAATATAACTTGAATTTATTATGAGACGTGTCTATTAGAGTAGTAGATTAGCATATGCAAAATGTGCAACTATATATACAAATCTCTTAATCGAGGAAACCCATTTTTCTAACAAATGTATTAACACGGAAAATAATATGCAATTTTAGAACACGACACACATTTTTTCGTCTATTCAAATTTAAAAATAACAATTGCTGGATTGTGACTTTTGAAGGTTGCCTTTGAGAAGCGGAGAATATAGAAACTAGAAGAATAATTAAAAACATAACAAGTGGAAGACGTTAACAAACACGTTTTTGTCGAGAGTTGCAAATCGAATCGAACAAGAATTGCCGCCGAGAAGCTCGGTCTAAAAAGAAAATAATTTTTTAAAAAAATAATAATTTTTCTGATATTCCTAAAAGATTATTTTACAAGACCTCCAAAACCACAAAGTGCGTGGGTTAACTGGTAACTGGTAAGAGGTTGTTCTAGTTTAACCTGAGGTCTCGAGTTC
>JAYMTF010001849.1:0-21008 GCA_036897485.1 Pelargonium nanum | reverse complement strand
TTTATCAAAAAAAAAATTGGGGATATTTTGTTATCAAATTATAAAATTGTGAATTTAATTATTTAGTTGATATGAAACATAATTGAATAAAAGAAAAGCCCGAGCAAAGCCGGGTAGAAAGCTAGTAACATCATGAAGGAGGATAAAACTAATATAAATTAACAAACTTGCCTCACTCGCAGCAGCACCATAGTTTAGGTATTCCGTATCACTAAAGTCGGGAACATAGTAAGAACTTGCAGATACATTCACAGCCTGCAAATGTGCCTGCATTTTGACATACAAAAAGTGAGTTCTCAAAAAAATTCTGTAACAGATCGAGTACATGGATGCAAACTTACACAAGTGAAAATGTTGGGAATATTACAAAAGTGAAAATGGTTACCTGTTCAATCAGCGTCTCCCAACTAACAGAACCCATTTGCTCCTGCAACCTTGCCTTCAAAGGGGTCAGTCTCTCAACCAAGATATTGCAGCATAGTCTAACAGCTTCACAACTTGACTCAGATGTAGTGCTTCCAGAAGTAAACCCACCTTGAATTAGACTTAAGGTATCCGATTGTATGACGCGCACTTTTTCTAAGAGGTTTCTGTTTCCATCAAATCCAACCAAACTCAGTCCATATGCAGCCATCTGTTTTACCTTTGTCCAAAGCCCTTGGCCCAGTTCATTCCCTCCAACTTCAACAACAATAGACCCATCACTAAGAATGCTTACTTTCCCTGGGGTAGGTCTCATTGTCACTTTATAAACAATAGGTACTCGAGAAATACCCCTTTTCCGCCACTTATTACACCTATTAAACTGTTTAACCATTTCAGTCCTTTGGTTAAAGATTGAAGATTCAGCCAACTTATCCCAAATTGAAGGTAAAGTATACTCTAGCGGTTCACCTGAAGAACCCTTATAGAATAAGTTGAGGCTGTCATGTGTATGGAGATTTACTTTTCTGACAGAATCCACTTCCATGGAAAGGGTAGATGCAACATGTTCAATTACAGCTTCAGCAATATATGAGCCCTGCACTTCCCCAGGAGCACGCATTGCTGATCTACTGGGAAGGTTAGTTTTGCATACCTTCATATCAAAAGATAAAGCACCCCAGTCATACTTTTTAAGTGTCCCCATAATGTTTAGTGGCAAGATTGGGCTTATGTCTGGAAAAATCCCCGCATCAATTAAGATATCAACATGTAAAGCCGTAATTTTCCCATCAGATTTGAATCCAACACTGTAAGTAATTTCCATAGGATGTCTTCCTCCTGCCATTATCATGTCGGTCTGCCTATTAAGATATATCCGAACAGGGAGGCGTAATTTGTGCGCAGCAAGTGCACATGCTGTAGCAACCTGAAATATCACATTGTAAATACTTTCAGCACTCTAGCAGATGATTTGTAGAAGAAAATGACTAGTTCATGTATCCATACACACTCAAGATAGATGATGCAATACTAGAATGTATTTTCTTTTTATTCCTTGCATGTGTACGTATTTACTAGAACTGTTATGTGAGTAACAGAGTTGCAACTTTTCCCAAGAACAAAAATGTAATAGTATACTTCCTACAATTTATAAATAGAAGTGCAACTAAGACATTATAATGAGTTTTATTTCACTTGCTCGATAATGAGGTTTTTTTTCTTTGAAATGTTAAAACATAATACTCACAGGCATGGCTTTTATGGCCTTTCCACCAAAGCCGCCTCCAACCCTTCTTGTAATTACCCGAACATTATGTTCAGGAATACCAAGACACCTGGAAATTGTGGCATGAGCATATTCAGGGCATTGGTTTGAACTAGTAACCACCATGCAATTGTCTTCATCTGGAACAGCAAGGGCAGCTTGTGTTTCCATATAGAAATAATATTGCGACCCGAGTTTGATCTGTATGTCACAGTTTAACAAACAAAAAAATTAATAAATAAAAATAAAAGTAAAAACTAAAAAGTAGGACAGTAAATATGAATCTTTAAAATTCATGGACAAAAAAATGTACAAAGCTCAAGTCAGCTTAATTGTCTGATTGGTTAGCCACGTTTGGTCTCTCTACTCGGTTGATTTCGTCCTCATTGTCTGATTTTCCTGATGCTTTATCTTCTATAGTTTATGCTGATAGTATAGGCTCTGTGTCCTTTAGAACAAGCAAATTTTACTTGTAATTTTGTTTGTTCTTTTTTGCATTTAGCATTCTTGTATAGATGCATTTTACATTGAGGAGGTAAGGCTCTTTACGTCCCCCTCCGTAATTTGTATTATTTTCTTTATTTCAATAAACTGGTAGGGGTCCGGCCAAACCCCCCACCATCTCAGGTGGCGTTCCAAAAAAAAAAAAAGTCAGCTTAATTCTATCAATCTTCATATTTTAGTGTTTGTACCTCTCTCTCTCCTCAACTTATCATACAGTTGTAGAATTAATTTATTTGTTTTTTTTTTTACAGGAGAGGGATAGGAGAGAGGAAAGAAGATAGAACATCAGCAAAATATAAATACTGGGTATGTACCTTAGCAGATAGAATCTTGCGATCAGCTTCAGACATTCCTTTCGATAGATCACCAACCTGGCTTGGGCTCAAAAAAGGAGGGACCTCAAAGAAGCTTGATCTCTCCACAGCCTCTTCTACTGATAAAATTGGTGGTTCCAGATTATCCATGTCATAATCAACCACTGCAAATTTTGCTGCCATGTCTGCACGTTTCTGAGTATCTGCAACCTATAGCAGTTTTGTTTGATTAAAATTGGACACGAAATACCTAGGACAGGAAATAAATCCATTGTCTAGATCATAAATACAGATATATTTACAACTGGCAGAATATAATACAGATGCAGCTAGACAAGTATATAGATATTAAGTAATTACCACAAAGGCAATAGGCTGACCAGCACACCGAGTAAACTCATCAGCAAATAAAGGTTCACAACCAAATATAGTCTTAGATCCAATGTTCGCCCCATTGTCAGGAATATCTTTAAACGAAATAATTGCACTGACTCCAGCAGGTAATGTTCCATGCTGGAAATTTATACCCTTTACTCGTGCCAAAGGCTTCGTGCTATAAATGAATGCTCCATGTAGGCAGTCTGTTGGAGAAGGAATATCGTCCACAAAAACAGCCTCTCCTGTAAAATTGGTTTGTGTAGAAAAAGTAAGTTAAGTAGTTTAGTTATTAAGGGGTCGCAGCAACAATATAATATGCAAAGCTGGAAAAAGACCTTATAGTACTCTTAACATAGAATAAAATGAAAGTTACACATACCAGAAGCTTGAATGGCAGCTAAAGATTTTGCAATCGGCTCACCAACTGGAGAATGCTCTTTAGTTAGCTCTATCACCTGCTTCCCAGATGATAACAAAGTCGGAACTTTATCACGGTTAAATTTATCATAATTATTCTCCATTTCTGATGTCTTGACTGACAAGGCATATCCATCCAAGGGACGAGTAGTAATCTCAGCAATATTATCGATCAAGGAGCCAAAAAACTGAAAAAAATAACCAACAGCCAAGCTTGACCTGTAAGCAGGACTTGAAATGCTGCCTTCAGGCACCACACTGGATTTTACTAATTTAATGGCTTCGCATAGAACCTCAACACTTAGAACTTTGCCAAACAAAAATTCCTCAACCTTCTTTGCTCTAACTGCGTGCTTAGTGCCATAAGCACCAAATGCCAACTGACAGTTATTTACCACAATTTCATCAGATTTCTTATCATGTGAAATTTCAGCTAAAAAAGCAGCATGTAGATAAGGCAATGCATTCCCAAGAGGGCGTGGAGCAGCTCGATAGGTTTCAAACAGCAACTTTGTGCTGGTTTCAGAAGAAACATCTCTAACTGGTTTCCAATATGGGATTTTTACACTTAAAAGTATGCTTTTAGAATCCAGTAGAGGCTTCTCCAGGAACTCCTCCATTGTAAGCTTTTCAATTCTAGGACCAGTCATTACTTCTACTGTTGAACCCACAGCAAGCAGTACTGTAGCAATATCTGAGGGAAAACCTTTATTGCTTGCCATCACCAAATTGCCCCCTACACTAGCTGAATTCCGAACAAACCTTGAAGCTACTTTCTCCAAGTAGTTGGCAATATTTTTTAACACTAAGTCACCCTTTGAGCAATATTCACCATTGCTTCCATCCCTCAATGCTTCAATAACTTTAGAGATTGTCACAGTTGCCCCAATTTCAATCCCCATCTGATCTCTTCTAATCATTGAGAGCTCAGGGATTTTTTTTAAGTCTATGTATCTGTCATAGGGTACATATTCCTTGTAGTAACCCATGCCTGTATTACCAACAACTATCTTTGTGCTGTTTACAACATTAATCTCATCAGCTTCCAATAAACCTTGAAGCTCCTTGACACTAACTGGAGTGTGCCAACGATATCTCTCACAATCCAAAACCATCTTATTCTTAATTTCCTTCTTTAAAAACTCAGGAAATGAACAAATCTCATTATTATGTTTGTAAGGAGGCAACCGACTCATCTTCACTTCTTTTCCGTCTCCCTTTCTCCAAAAGGAGTTGAATCCCAAATCCTCCATATCAACTTCGGCTGCAAAACTCTTGCAGGCATCCACAATTGGTCGATATCCAGTACAACGGCAAAGATTTCCCAAAACAGCCTTTTCAGCTTCAGCAACTGTAAGCTTGGAGAAACCAGGTTGGGGCTCTGGCCGATTTGTTTTCTCAGCATTGACAAGCGCTGAAAAGAGAGAAACACACATCCCCGGAGTACAAAAGCCACATTGAGAAGCATGAAAACCAGCAAACCTCTGATGAATCGGGTGGAACCCATCCTTGCTATTTCCAAGGCCTTCAGTTGTTGTAATTGAACACCCATTCACACTGCATAAAAGTGTGAGACACGAACTAACAGTAAAATCCTCAACCTGGTCAAGCTGTGGATCATACTTCGAAAGTAGAACAACGCAAGCACCACAACCACCTGCAATTATTAATTTAGACAACTTGGTGAGGTGGTTTCCGAAGGAAATTTCGAAAATTTTCTTATCAGTACCAGAGATATAATTGCCATAAGTGGATGTTTTGACCTCAGGTTCAAAATTATCTAGAGCATCTCATTTTCTTTTTCTTCTGTCTAGTTCATCACACAAAGCATACAAAACAAAACTCACACACACAGAACATCATGTAATACATATATTTTCTCTAAACTCTACATGAGCATAAAACAATCTACTGAACCTTATCTTTAGTTAATAAAATGGAGTAGACTTTTCACAAGAGAAACTTAAAACATACACAAAGTGTAAGAATATATGCTTGTCCAAGTGGTTTATTGGAAAGAAAAAAAGAAACTATATCCATACATGAACATAAAACAATCTACTTATAACCTCATTTTTAGTAAATAAAATAAGCTAAAAAGCATCATGCTAGCATAAACTTTTTTGCAGTCAGATTATTTTTGAAAATTATGGCTGGTCCACAAAAATCTGTATTGATTAATATATTAGGATGTTGGTACTATAATGCATCAGATTACAACATACTTCAATTTTTTTTTCTTAAAAATCAGTTCGGTCAAACTTTCCATAAAAAAAAAATACAAAAAATAGAGTGAATCCCCAAAACCCAAACAACACATTTACCAAATTAAAACTATGCATTCATTTTATCAGAGTCCCAAATCCAATTGCTGCAATAAATTCAAACAAATCGCCACCATTAATATTGATCGTAGTAAAATTCTAAGCAATCCAGCAACAAAGAAATGATAATTTCAAGAAGAAGAAGAAAAAAAAGTGAAACAAACAATAGAGAGAGAGAAAATAAAAATAAGAAACCTTCGCCACAACCGAGCTTGACGCCCTTGAAACGAGTCTTGGAGCGCAAGAATTGGAGCAAAGTGGTGGATGGGTCGACAGTGGAGAGCTCGAACCTCTCTCCATTGACAGCGAAAAGAAGATTAGGTGAGGTTAATTGAGTGTTGTTGTCCATGGACTTGAAGAGAGCGGAGCAGAGCAGAGCAGTGAAGCGTAGCGAGCTTCATAGTTTTGTAGGGAGTGAGAGAGGAACAGTTAAAGTTGAAGAAGAAAGAGTGTGATGTCACCATGAAAAGGAATCAATATTAATAATAAAAATATATAATTTGATTTTTTTTTTTGTTAATGACAAACTGCAGATAAATTAATTTAGGAGTAAACCAATCAGTGGTTCCTCGGGAAAATGAGTTCATACAATTATTGAACAAGTGTTTAGTACCATTTACATACGGGTGAATAATAAACATAACCAATGCATGTTGGTTCAAGTGATTTATGTGCTTTGGATTTTCTTTGAAGTCTCAAGCATGTTCGAGTCTCTTTGCCGACAGTATGAGATGAAATTTATGAATTTAAAGAGAGAGGTAACAACTAATAGGATGACACTCCCATTAAAAGGTGAGAAACACATGCCTAAGTTCTGTTGTCGTTTCGCTGACCAAATTGCTCCTATACTGCCAATCACTAAATTTCTCACCCATCATAAATTCATACTTTTTTTATCTAGTAAGACCAAATTACCCCTACACTACCAATCACTAAAACATTAATAACAACAATAGTAATTTCTCACACGTTATAACGACGGTAATAGTAAATATATATATATATGGAGTTAATAAATAATGAATAATTATTGGACAAATTGTTTTATTCTTAATATCTCTTTCATCACATTGTCTCCTCTTTTCTTTTTTCTTATTCAAATGGTTGTTAGCTCGTTTTCTTTTCTTATATTTGATTAATAATTTTCAAAGTAAGAAAAAGTTTTTTCTGAAAGTCATTTTCTATACAGTCTAGTCTCTTTTCATTTTTCCATTTTCTCCTTCTCATTCCGTGTTGCGTGACTACATTGTGACTCATATTTAATTATTACTAGACATGAGCTATTTTAACGCATGAGTTTTAAAATTGATCCATATCATTCTACCTGACCAATTAGAAATAGTTCTGTCTCTTTTGAGATGATATTTTTTTAGCCCCTAATTAGGATACATTTCGTTTGTCTCTTGAATAAGAGTGCCGGCCAATAAATTATAGTTTTCTGAGCACTCATTAAATTAAAAGAGTTTTAAATTATTATTTTTCTCTCCTCCAATCTCCATCTCATTGTTTCATCTTCTTCTTTTATATGCAAAAGTAATCCGTAATAGATCCCTCATGTTATCAGAGATTTGGGGCAGCAAGATGCGATCACAACCTCATCTCCACTTTTGACCTCAAACATTTCATTGTCCATATCCTTCGGCCCAAAGGACACATAGTGCTGGAAATTCGGGCCTCAAATCGAGTCGGAAAACAATAGCCGCCCTAACCCTAATTTCATGCGGGTTGTTTGATGTGGGTTCGGGTTGTGTTGGGTCGAACCTAAAAAAAGTGAATTAATTGAATAAAATATTGTCTCTTCGAATTTTATAGTGGTTGTATATATAGTGATCCAACTAAAGAAGAAAAATTGTTTGAAAAAATATGTAGATAGTTCCATCATTTTCGATTTAGATCTCCAATAAATAAATGTCTATTTTCATTGATGAGACAAAATTTAGTAAATTGATAGAATTAAGTACAAGTCTAATTAAAAAATTAAGTACAAGTCCAACATCGGTTCTCTCTCGGTTCCCCTTTGAAGGTTTCTGTTATATACCAAATGATCTTCGAGGGTTTTAGTTCCCCTTAATCACTCTTCTTCGCATGATTCTATTGCATTCCCGATTTATCACATTATTTTTTATATTATGTACAGTTTTATATTATGTACATTTTTATATTTTAAGTGTAGTAAGATATATGTACTCATTGGACTAAAAAAAAAGATATATGTACTCAAACACCACTTTCTTCTTATACTAATTTTCATTTTTATTAATACAATTTAAATTTAATTATACAACTTTTTTTCCAATTTTTGGGGCCTATTTTTCATTTTTAGACTGGTCCCCTATAATGATTGAGACAATTTACCAAAGAATACAACTTACATGGTTTAGGTACAAAACATAAATAGAAAGAATAGCAACCTGTAATACCAAGAACATTAATATAATTCAATCTTATTGTGACCATACATTATTGAGCTACACTAATAAATTAAAGCAACTAATTCAACTATGATCAAATCATCAAAACACCAATCTACTACTTTGAAATTTAATTAGGTAATGAACAATGCATAAATATGATTTTTTTAAAATTATGATTACATCTTTAAGCTTAACATTAAATTTGTTTATCTTTTTTTTTTCTTTTTAATTTGATACCTTCTAAATTGAACTCTTAATCGCTTGGGTCACCCTTTTGGGTGCAAGACTTCACCACGTTAACCATATTAATTAATTATAATATAATGTGTTGGTTTTATAGTACATTTGCACTCGAAATAAAAACTTTTTTCATAAAATCAGGATTCGTACATCAAAACTAGACAATAACCGGGCATAAAAATGTCGAATTAAACTAAAATATCTCCTACAACCTTACAAAACACTTTCAAACTTTACCGATTCAAAATTAGAAATACTATCAAAATATCTTTGATAAACTGCTTCGTTATCATATTTGAAGTTGTCTTGTTATGCATGCCACATTAATGTGTTTGCACCATATCCATATAATTAATTGAACAAATAATTCTTTTGTAAGGTATTGGATGGTTCTCTATTGAAAGAGATAATAGGCTAGTATACGTACGTGGCTTTGGCCATACAAATAAATATAATTTAGATAATTCGCATCTACCAATTGGAATATCGAAAAATATATTAAAGAAATAGCTTAGGTAACAAAAATCTGCCGAACTTGGAGATACATAAATAAATGGAGCTAAGACTAGGAATTGAAAAACTAAGATATATAAATTAAATTGGATATTACGTACGTAGCTAGGACTTAACGTGAATGCATGGTCCTTTGAACCCACAGAAAACCATGCATTTATAGTGGTGGAATTGGAAATGTAGATGTAGCAACCACTAGAATAGCGTCTCGTAAAAGAAAAGCTAGCGATTGCAACATGAACAATTTATTTGTTAAAACTACTGGCTTTTTGAAGTCATATAAATTTTATTTTCGCATGAACAAAGCTACAATATAATGGCTTGGGTTTCCACTACTAAAAGGTCAACCTTATTAGTAGGGTTTCACTTGCACCATTATATGTAGCTGCTCAACTTTATATTTTTTCGATGTGGGATTTATTACCCTTTTCAACAATTTGGTTCTTTTGGGAGTTTTTGGCCCCTTTTCTAGCCATAAAAGAGATAGAACCATTTTTGTTGTTGTCAAAACACATTTTCACATACTTTAACTCCTTCAATCTGTTGACCGGTATGCTGGAGAGTTGGAGACGTTAGAGCTACCTTACTCATAAACCACGTGACATGCACACGTGGATTTTGCATCTAACGTAACGATGTTAATAAATATTGATGTGACACTTAAAAATCAACTTGAGCTTAATTAATAATACAAAATACCTTACAATAACTCAAACAAGTGAAAAAAAACCCAACTAGAGGCTAAACTCAGTCCATGAAACCAAAAAACCATTTACCCCATAAATTTGTATTAAAAAATGTTGTTGCCTGATTTTCAAGATAGCAATGAATTTTTAAAAGTTTCCATTTAGTAATATGTAATTCAATTATGTAACATTTAATATTAGTTAATTAAATGATGTCACAATTAGGACTCGAATAAAGTCCCACCATGGAGAATTTTTGTGCAGGCAACCTTTGCTGTCCTGGCAAGAGAAAATGTACATTTTTGTTATGGCAAGAGATTGTCATATAATTTTGTACAATAAATTTTGTACAAATTTAACATTTTTCTTTTGAAAAAGAGCAATTGGATGTACTAATTTTGAGCCACCGGAGGGGGTGTTGGTACCACCTCACTGTCACTATACACGAATTTCGAAAAAATGTGCCTATTATTATTCTTGTCACTCGTAACTTTTTGTAAACATGACGTCACTGTCCGACACAACCAGCCGCCTATGGAGACATCTTCATTCACCACAAACTTATCGCTCACTTATTTTAAGTTGAGCCAAAAAAAACTCAATACAATATTTGGGAGACATGTCAAATAATAAAACAACTAAATAAATAAACACTTGAATGAGAATGACTATATTAGGTATAGGAATTTGGGAGTAAAATTATTTAAAATTTTCATCAACCTGAATTTGAATTCTAAAAACTGGGTTTATGAACAATTTCAAATTTCTATAATTACTTGCATTTGCAAGTTACAGTCCAAATGTCCCAATAAACAAACCATATTTGCAACTGAATTTTCACACAAAAAATTAACAAGTTGTCAACAGAATGAACTTTACAGTTTACACAAGATTGCGCAAATAACCAAAATCACAGGCATTAGATGACATTTTGAACCTATACTTTTACCACAATTTACACTGTATCCAGAAGATGTCGTAATTCAGAAGACGGACAAAAAAATTACCTCTGAATAGCACCAGCATTGTGGAAAGGCGTGGCACTATATGGAGTTCCAATCTGCAGCGCATCATAAATAAGCTTGGCATACGAGATTTAAAAAGAGAAAGCATAGTTGCACGTATCATTATCGCCGTAATACTCGTTGAAGTTTAGATATCCCCAGAAACGGGAAAGCCCAGACTCCCCGTGTTTCGGTGACCTGAGATAGCATAGCTGCAATTCTTTCAGATTTTTTTCAAATGATTGCTTCATGGCAAGTACCTGAAAGATAGATTCACCCACAGTTATCACTTATCAGTTAAGAATTCATTCAAGGATATTATAATCATATGGATATTCGGCATAAAACTGCAAAAAGTAAATTTGATACCGGAATTTGATGGCAGACCTTCATTTCATTAACACTTTGACAAACATATATTAAAAATCAGTTGAAACAAGTGATGGTGACAATCACCTGAGATATGTTGATTCTAGAAAGTTTACTCAATGGATCTCCTTGATCTAGCTTAACATCCCACACGTCTCCAGTCAGACAAGAACGGAAATCAAGGGCACATTGCAAAATGCTGTCAATGATGCTTGCTACAGACCGTGTTTCGTCAGAGAGGAAACATCTGCAACATTATATTCACAATGAAAATGAAGTACAACATGAACTAAAGAATCTTCGAACATCGTTACAACAAAAGTTGGAAAAAATAAGGGGGTAGATGATGTCAAACCTCCTCCATCTTTTAATAAATAATACTTGCTATGAACAAAAATATGGACTACAAAAGCAACATAGAACATCTTCACTGAGCTAATACGAATCAGCCTCATTAATTTTATTAGTTCTTTCAATCTAACACCGCATCTAGTCTGAGTCTGACCAGCAAAGTGTAAGGCACTAACCCATTTAAAAATTCAAAATGAAACTTACAGTGGACCTTGCTTATGGTTACTTTCCCTTTGGCTTTTATATTTAAGTGTGAAGTGTGAACTCAAGTACATGGATTTATTTAGTATTTAACTAGAAGTTTTAGATCACCAAAAACCTGAATTTGGACCAATCCACTGAATATAGAATGGAACATATACGGTGTAGAATTTTGTGAAACCAAAAACATATAGTTAGTTTAGTTTTGAGCCTGGAACCACACCAAACCTTAATCACCCTAAACATAAGTACTTGCACTTCATATCTCAGCGTTTACAATAGTATAAACTTACATGTCCAATGAATCTGTTAGATATGCCATATGCACTGATTCCAGATCCATCATGTCTTTGACCTGCACGTGTCATAAGAAAGCTAAAGATCAAATAAACAAAAAAGGTTCTACGAAAATTAATGGCAGGAAAGGGTATACATATTTATAAACAGATTTGAGGTAACTCTTTTAGAACCAATGATCAGTACAGTGGTGAAGGACCTCGACTCTTCTGGATGCATGCAACTAGTTGATGACATTCTAGAAGCCTTAATTGTCAAGACTTGAAAGTTTTGGATATACATAGAGATCAGTGCAACAAATTGTTGCTGCTATTTCATGCCTAATGCTCACAGTAACCCATGTAACTGGTTCTTCTCATATATAACACCAACGCGATAATATTAATTTTTGTTAAGACTTCCAATTGAAAACCATTTTTGAGTATAGATGCCCTAAGTAACAGAGTATTTTGTGAAGAATGCAGAGTCCAAATGGATATATGATGTGTTAAACTTTCCACAAACCTTATGCTGAAGGGAGTGAAGAAACTGGCACCATGATACATGAGATAACTGCGATTGCACGTATTGCTGTAATGTAGATACAAAATGACTAACCTGGTATCTGCCATAAAACAGAGAGAAAATGATTAAAATCAATTTGTAGAGAACTCCATGCTGCAATATGTTTGAACTTCAAAGATAAGAACATTTCAGTCCATTGTTGATTTTTTTTTTCTTTTGAGATTGCATGCATTTATAATCTGGATACCATCTGTTTAAGCTTTCAGATGATAAAGAACTCCATGTAGACTATGAAACTACTTTACCTAAAGGGAACATCGATCTAACCAATAAAAATAACATAGCATTTTTTATGAATATCAAATGGTACATCAACAGGCACACATGAGACTTATAAATGGGACAAACTAATTTTTTTGGCTTATCATACACTCCACGTAGAAGAAAGTACGTCCCTAGATCCACATATCCCCAAACCAGCAAACCAAACAAACAATGAAAAATTGAACAGCGCATCAAGTCCCTCGAAAGAATGTGAAGACTGTTGCCTCTTGATATACTAGTTGGGCCCTCCACCTATCAGCTTAAGCTTTTGGGTTGAAGTTATGTTTAACACTTTTTAGTAAGGTTTCACTTGCATCTTTATAAACAGGTCATTCGTTTTATACTTTTCCAATGTGAGACTTTAGTCACCACTTCAACAAAAAGAAAGTTGAAGGTTAGAAATGGTCCCATCAACAGCTAAATGTAGACAACATAACTTGACATAAAATACAAACACTAAAGAGATATGGTTTAAAGAAGCTACTATTCCGAGTACCTTATCTTCATTAAGATATTAAATTGATTCACTTCATGCTGATGCAATTGGGATCGGTGTTTCTTATTAATAAAATGCTTCAGTTCCTGTTGACCAAAAATGAAAGGAAATTAGTAACTTAACACTGGGATAAAATTAAACTTGGATTAATTTCCATGGTTTAAGCCAATCTCTAGTTTACAGCAATAGACATAGACCTTAACTAACATACAAAATTATAATTCATATTTTAGTTTGAACTTCTAGAAACCACATTCACTTCTATAGTCACTATTATATCGTCTCAGATATTTCTTGAATATTTGAAAATCTACAAATTGTATATCAAAGCTTCAAAATCCCATGTCTCATAAAATGGAAGAACAGTAGTATGCTAGATACTTGGATGAATTAAAACATATTTACTAAGCTCAGGATATAAGAAGTAAATGCAGAATATTCTTGAAATAGTGCAGTACCAAGGAAACCACATAGAGAGATAACTAGAAAACATTCAATGCACAAAAACAGCCTAGTAAGGATCTGCAATATTTCACGACAGACAACTTCTTACTGCTTTGAGTTTGCCTTTTTGAAGTATGAGTCAATAGGCACCAATGCTTTTATGATGTTCCAGAGAGTATGCAATGTGACGCACAAAGCATTCGAACAACGTAATCGCATATATTTAGTAAAAGAGGAATACAGCAATGGTTACTGAATATGGAATTGAAGAAAACCAGTTTTTTAAAAAAACATACCTTCAATGAACGCCATACATCAGTTAATGAAAAAACAGCAAGCTTCACTTGTATCAGAAAGCTAAATATGTCGCCATATATTTTCATTGCACCTGGAGTCAATACAATACTGACTGGCCAATCCACTCTATATCCCAAACCTAAGAAGTCAAAGAAACGAACACCTGCAATGTTTGGAAAATGACGATATCAATAGCAAATTATATTGTAGTGTATGAGGAAAAGGGTTTAAGAATACCAAGCCGAACTTAAAAATAAGTGACAAGACAATAGTAAAAGATGCAGAAAAAAGTCAAAAAACAAAGGCTGTATAACTAGTTTGAAAAAGTTTAAAAGTGTACCTATGGTAGAAGTTGAAAGAGGCACCATGCCATCTCCTTTCATGTACACAAATAACCGATCCTTATTATGATCTTGTTCACATGAAGACCGCTGAATTGCGAGCTCAAGTATTCCTTGTAGTTCAGAAACTCTCTGACCAGCCTCTGTAACAGACCATTTCTGTTTTTTGATGGGAAGGAAGAAAGTCAGGATAGTCTTATACAATGAAATCAAAACTAAAATTGATGATGCCAATTAAATTGATTGCTAGATAGATATACATGATTCCAAAGGGACATGATGAACAGATCTGCCCAGTCTGCCAATTCCATGAAATGGTACCGTCTCAGTGCCAACAGATGCTCTTGTAAATCAAACCCTTCTTCAAGCAACTTGATAGTTAACTTGCTTATATACTGATATCTAATGTTGTTAAGGAAAAAGACGGGGGAATAAGAAAGTCATAATCTCTTAAAAAACAATCATGGGATCCCCATAAGTTACAATAGCTTTCAAATTATATTAAAACATCAACTATTACTCCCTCTGTCAGACTTTAACTGTTCATTATTTTTGAAATGGACGTCTCAATTTCACTTCCACTTTCCCAATGATAAGGCAAATGTGCTGGGATTACCAATAATATTCTTTAGCTTAGTAATAATCAATTGACTTTATTACACAAGAGCACAAGGAGGAAAGTCAAGCATCTATATATTATCCATAATGTTCGCATAAAGTCAAATAGAACAATTACTTTGGGAGGAATGAGTAATAAAAAATACTTTTTTCCTATATCTTATACTCCCGTCTCATAGTAAGTGTTTTGTTTCACTTTTTGCAAAAGAGAAGGATAATTTGAGTAGTGTTTGATTTTCCCTTATGTGCCCCCCATGTGCCTTTATGGTAATATACTTAAGTAATTCTAACAAACTCAAATGCCACCTAAGATTCTTCTATTCGCACAGTCATGTCTTGATCAGGCTTATAATGATATATTTTATATGCTGGTACATGATTTTTTTTAATGGATTTAAGCCCATAAACCAACTAAAGAAAGGCAACACCTAATTGATTAATGGTTGCTCTGCACATTTTTTAACAAAAGGATACTGAAGCAAGATTTCTTGTAGCAGGCACTTGTCAATAATGAAGTCAAGTGGTATCTCAAACATAGCTGATAAACTCTGCCTTTGATCTCCAACGTTGTCATCGACACTATTTCTGCAAATACCAAGCAAACTTTCCCAACCACTCCCACCAGAAGCATTTGTCAAAGTGACATCATCTTGATTGAAGCTTTTCAGGTCCGATAGTGAATAGGTAGGAGACATTTTGATATTATCAATCAAGACACCATGTCTGTCATAGCCTCGCTGACCATGGAAAGCAGTCTTAGCACTTGTAGCAGATGTACTGGAGTCCATGACCGATGGAGAGTCAGATCTGAAACCAAACCCATGTCTTGAATCAACGGCTAGCTTATCCACGTACACCTTGCAAGGATCTTCCACAGAAGAAAAGTCGAAGGAAGGAAAAGATTCCCTATGGTCTGGGTTGCATCTCTCTCCAGACTTGCTCATCAGGCGTAAAGAATTTTTTGTTAATAAAGGGTTCTTACTGAGATAACTACAATTGTATTTCAGTGTCAATGGCTGCAATGTAAATAAGTGTTTCAAATCAAGAGCCCCTTCCTCAATGTGATCATCATCAGAGGCTTTCGCAATCAAACCACAGTTAGTGGCAATAATATTGCCCAAATATGATATATCTTCCTTCAAAACTCCCATGCATCCATTGCTAAACCTTTGGCTAGTGTCTGACCCAAGGGGCACAGAAATGTGATTCAAATTTGTTTCATTATGACAGGAATATTCAAAATGACCTTGGGCATCACCTTTTCCCCAATTTCCAGACAAATCACCTCCAATACCGCATGACTTTTCGCTTTGAAGGGGATCTTTCAATGTCTTAACAGTAGACTTGCTCATAGAGAAGTTCAAAGCAGATAAATATTTTTGCTCCAGATCAACCAAGCTATTAGGAATCTGGATTTGCTTCTCAGCCTCAATATGGTCCTCTGAGCTGCTTAAGGATGAACATTCCGATGACTCCAGTGGATCCAGCGTATAAGAGAAATCATCTTCTGTACTTGAGACCACAGAGTCAACATCGCCAACAGCCCTGAAGATCAGAGAACTCTATCCTTTAATCAACCAATAATATCTGTATGTACAGATAAATTTTGAGTAAAAGGAGTCACATAGATCAATCTGTCAATGTAACAGTCAAGTTTCAATTATTTTGATATTGGGCTACATATAATGGTTTGGGCTTTCACTACTAAGAAATCAACCTTATTAGTAGGGTTTTAGTTCCACCATTATATGTAACTCATCTATTTTATATTGATTCAACATGGGACTTTATTACCCACTTCAACAGGAACAAATATTGTGTGTGTGTGTGTGTGTGTGAGAGAGAGAGAGAGAGAGAGAGAGAGAGAATTACATGTTTGAACCTGAAGGAGCACCCAAGATGTCATTCGAGGTGAACGAGTCTGGGATGGTGGAACTTCCACAACCATCAGAAAATATAGGTAGAGAACCCTACAATATTGATCATTTTCATTCAAAGAATAAGAAGGCACCCACATAATCAGGCAGCAAAACTAAAACAAACTCAGTTGAAAGCATTTACAATAAGTTCACTGATTAACCATGAAAGAAAGCTACATATTGAGATAACTCCAAACAGTATAGTCCTTGATAGGACAAGAAATTTAAAATAATAAATAAATAAAAATAGTAACATGCTTTCACCAGAATTTGAGCAAAATACCAAAATGCAAATCACAGTAGCCACAAATTGTATTTCATTAAGCATTGCAGCTCAAATACCATGCAGAAGAAAATCGCATCACTTCACATAATTAACATAAACTTTCTTCTAAAAATAAAATCAAAATAAAGAAGAACCTGCCAACTCAGTTGAAAAGGGTCAAGTCAGACAAAGAAATTGATACTTAGGAGCGTTCAGAACAAAAAATAAAACATAATGCCTTGGTGAGAAATAGATGATCAGGTAATTGCATATAACGCTTCATCTAACACTAGTGTCTAGGATTTAAGCATAACACATAATGTAAATTCCTATTTACATATAATCATTGGATAGGCAGGAGAATATGAAGGCACACAACGATAAGTGGCTAAGATTACAAACTTCATCATTTTTTTATATTCGATTGCCACCATAGCTATGGGGAATTGGGGATTGGAACCAGAAAGTTGGTAGTTATTCTACCAAACCTCTTCCATTTCACCCACACCCTTGGTGACCCTTGGTGGCACAAACATCAAAATTAACTGCTTAGATGATCTGAACGGCATCTAACATAAGAGACGACTGAACCATTGCTACTGCAACAATATCTGAAGACAAGAGAAATCAATAAAGTCAAAATTGAAATTGCACTCATGCCGGTAAGAAGCTGAAACATTATGATAATATTACCTGTTGATAATTGAGTTCTAATTTTGTCAAAAAGTTCCCAACATTTTCCAGCATCCTTTCATAATAATTGTTCCTTGCAAGTACCATAGCCTCTATATTTACTTTGTTAAAGATCAGTGGAGAAGCGAAGGATAGATGCTCACTTGAAAACCCACTCCAGCAGGGAAGAAAATTTTCAATACTATGGTCTCTGTTGGCAATATAATTGCACAGCTCAAGCAATTTCATGAGCACTTGAAGTTGCTGACCAGCTCTCACAAGTGGAATTATGAATTCCTTCAGAAAACAAGGAATGGCAACTCCATCTCGCTCCTGAGGTGATGAGTCCCAGAGTTTAGAATGTAAACAATAGAAATAATTTAGATATGAATCATATGATATTTAAAACATTCTGCATAAGTCTCTGTTTTAAAGTAAAAACAATTACCTTAATATTCACCAACGGGAAATCAATAGACACGCCAGCTTTCCCAAGTGAATCAGGTGGTAGATTGTCATGATGTTCTATTATAAACTCCCTATAAGGATCACTAATCTCAGCTTTGTATATCCATGATCTAATAAATCCAAAATACGGTTCACATGACTGAAGAAAAAGAAACTTCAGGAGAGGACTATGGGCCGGATCTGCAACCTAAAAGAAGTTTTCTAATAACTTGTTAGTCAAACCACAGGAAATTGCACGAAATATGAAAGATACACATTACATCCATTCTTTTAAGTAACAAAAGCTACAATTTGCAAGCATTAAAGAATGATCTTCAAAAATCAAGTCCATGTACTCATGTTATTTAAGAAGCAGACGACAGACAATTTTAAAACAGCTCCAAAGATCACAAATGGATGAACTGCACCAGATTTAGTAATCAATACAACTCTTTCCAGGGAGTAAGCAAGTCTGTCACAAAAACATTTTACCAAAATTCTTCTATGTAAATATACTCAAAAGAGGGCGGTGAATCATAATGCAATAGGGTGATATGATAATATATAGGCTGTTTGAAAATATAAGTGAGCACTAATGATTACAAACTTATGCAACAACCAAAAGATAGTAGCAGTGAATTATACATACATATGTACATAAATATATATTTATATAACACTTACCTGCAGTCGTGTATACAAATATGAAAGCAGATCTCCTCCTCTGGGGAAGTTGCGGAACTCAAGGAGTGCTTTAGCAATTAGATCCTCGAAAGAAGATGCTGAGAAGCAAAATGCTATGTCACGTAGATTGCAAATATTTCCAAGAGCTTCAATCTGGACCCTCAGTTCCTTTGTATGCAAGTAGACCTCTAGTAGAGTAATCTCAGAGTGTACTACACCAGTGAGACACCCTATCCCAAAAGATGAGTGCAAAGGCATTTCAACACCCTTCGATGAACGCCTCAAACTCACCGATGAATACAAAGTATCCAGCGCGCGCACATACCCTTCTAAAACCTTTCTCACAGCAGCAGAAAATGCCTGATTAATAAGGCTATATGGTGGATGATCTTCCTCGTGCACATCATCGTCATGATGATTTTGGTTTTCCGCTGGTTCAGAATTTACAGGTTTGTTTCTAACTGAGATATTTTCCAAATCAAAATCTATAAAATAATCTACAAATCTATGGAGAAGAAAAACAAGAGACCCTGAGCATCCTATGGATTTGAGAATATTTCCTAATGCATGAGTGCTTGACAACCGGTTCCACAAACTTGGAATGTGATGGAAGGTCCTATCCGCTGGGTCAGAGCAAAAGGCGTCAGAAAGCTTTTCAATACTAATAATAGCCGATTTTACACCTTGCAAAGCATTCATAGCCAACCGCACCAAGCTAGCTTCCTGTAACAAAATATTCATATTTTTTATACCACAGAAGATATTGCACAACTTTATATTGAAATGGAGACTAACTCCTTCAAATTACCAAAAAGGCAAAAACTAGTATCCTGAACTGAACCCATAGCTTTTAATGCCATAACTCCTCAACGCATCTAATTAACTAATAATAATTAATAATATGAGAAAAAAGACTCTCAGCCATGATTTATTGGCTAAGAGTCTTTTTTCTCAGCCATTATTAGGAATCTCAGCCATTATTAATTGGCTGAGAGTCTCAGCCAAGAGACAAAGAAAACGGATACAGAATTGGTACAGGTTTGATCAAGTTACCTAAATGTCTTACAAAAGTTTCTGATCAAATGAAAAGTTCTTTAAAACAAACCAGATGTGCCCTTAACAGCATCGTGTGATTAAAACACAAAACAAAGCTTACATCCATTTTCAATTAAATATTTAAATTTATGCATTATTTTCATATTTCTTCCACACTACATTACAGCTGCTAATCTGATATCACACTGGATAAAAGACAGCAGACACCTAAAACCAGAAACATAAATAATGGCATCTCCAAATTTAAATTGCATCACTGAAACTGAAATGAATCACTCACCAGTAACATATAGCTACCATCATTGCCGATAAAATAAAAACATAATTTAATTCGCACTCAATAATTAAGCAAGCAGCTTGTGCAATCAAATGTCCAATTCACTAACACTACAATTCGCTGAAACAAACTAACGTGTAAATATTCCAGAAACAAAATTGAAATTCAGAGAAATGGAAAATTGGTAAGAGAAAACCCTAACGGTACCGAGAGTGAAAGTGTGGGACTTACGGAGACGGAGGAGGTGTCGGAGAGGGGCTGTGGAGTGGGAGGGTGAGAGTGGGAGAAAGGAATAGACTCCCAAGGTCTGGGAGGAAGCCATGGATCTTCGAGCTTGAGATTGTCGAAGAGCGACGCGAAATTCGCATCCACTGCCATTGCCGAACTTCGAGCTTCTTCTTCGTCCTTACACTAAAATCGTCAACTTCGGCTGCTGTGAGGAATCGAATTTTCGGACGGTTGGGTTTGAATTCGTTGGGAAAACAGACATAGGCGGTATAAGTTTACTATAAAGTGAGTTGCAGCTAAAATGCCCTAAGGAAATAAAAGCACAGTTGCAGCCATAACGGCTGGATTTGATCTGCGTTTGCTGCAGAGTTGGATCCGAGACGATGCGAGAGGTGTCGTGAGCTCCAGACTAGTTCCTGCTGTGTACTCTCTGTTTTCCTTTCCTGTTTCTACCAAAAACAATACAGTAATTCCTTCCTGTTTCCCAAAGGATCCAAACCCAACTATTTGAAACAAAATTTACTTTCATATATTGAACAAAAATGATCCCCACACTTTTTTTTTTTGAAAGGTGAATACTAAAACTTCTCATTAAGCCATAAAGTGTCAAGAAGGCTTACAAAGCAGAACTAAGTACAAAGAATACATAACAAAAAAAAATAAAAATCTAGCCAAACTAAGAATGCAAGACAACTGAAAAACATAACGCAAACTAGCCAAAAGAAAACATAAAG
>JAYMTF010001848.1:0-21012 GCA_036897485.1 Pelargonium nanum | reverse complement strand
CAACTGCACCCTCGACTCGGTGAGCCACCTCGACGACCCGGACACGGATTTCGTTGAGCGCTTGGTGCCCGACCCGGGTCCGGAAGAGGGGCTGGTCAACCCGTGCATGCTTCAGGTGACGGTGTTCGAGTGCGGCGGGTACGTGTTGGGGACGGCGCTACACCACTCGATGTGCGACGGGCTGGGCGCCACCGTGTTTTTCAGCGTGATGGTGGAGCTTGCTCGCGGGGCGGAGCGGGTCTCGGTTGAACCGGTGTGGGATCGGGCGGGTCTGTTGGGTCCGAGGGAACCGCCTCTAGTGGAGGCGGCGCGAATCGGGGAGGTGCTGAGGGTGGAGAAGGGGTGGAGGCCGTACGAAGAGGAGGTGGGTAGGGTTGTGAAGGAGTGGTTTCAAGTGAAGGAGGAGTGGTTGGATCGACTAAAGAATCTCATGTTGGAGGAGTCCGGCCTCAATTTTACCACGTTTGAGGCTCTCAGGGCTTTCATTTGGCGAGCCAAGTAAGTTTTGGTATTCATGTATTTGTCTCTAATCATTGCCACAAACATATATAAGGGAATGACAAGTCCTCTAAGCTAAATTATTTTTTGGCTTAAGCTCTGCTATATATTAATGAAGTGATGACACCTCGTTAAAAATCTTGAATCCGGGCGGGTCACATCGTTCCCCAAGTAAGTTTTTTTTATCTCTATATAGTTACTCAATTGACTTCAATTTGTTATTGATCCAACAGAGTTAGAGCTTCTAAAATTGCTGGTGACAAGGACGTGAAATTTGCATAAGCAATGAACGTACGGAGAATAGTTAAGCCTTTGGCTATTGGGGCAATGGTTGCGTTCCAATGTACGCTCAAACGAGCGCTAGGGATCTGATGGAGACACCGATCTCCCAAACAGCTGAACTGATCAAGAAGAGCAAAATTAACGCCAACGATGAGTACGTTCGTTCCTTTATCGATTTCCAGGAACTAAATTACGTGAATGGGATCACAGCAGGGACATGCGTGAGTGGTTTCACTGATTGGCGATACTTAGGCCATTCAACTGTGGGTTTCGGGTGGGGTGGTCCCGTAACTGTTTTGCCAGTTTCTTCAAACCTTCTTGGTAGCATGGAGCCGTGTTTTTTCCTGCCTTATTCGTCTGCAAATGCAGACAAAAAGGATGTGTTTAAGTTATTGGTAAATTTGCGGGAAAGTGCGATGTCTGAGTTTAGGAAGGAAATGGAGAGGTTTAGTAGCCAAGAATTTGATTTGTCCTGATTCTTGTTACGAATTGTGATATTTGTATCTAGCTCAGGTTTAGAGTATATTACTCTTCAACTGTAATAAATGTGCATGCAGAGAACCGGAGAAGTAATGAGATTGGACTATATTACTCTATTTTGTGTTTTCTTAAATATATTTACGAATTTGAGAATTTTTTAAAGAAAATAAATAATATAAGCCAACTATTTTTTGGTTTAGCCTAGTTATGGTCAGACCAATGAGGTGATGACACCTCATTAAATTTCATCTATACCCACCCAAGTGAATTGGTGGGAGCAGAGCAATCCGCCTGGATCCAAGATTTTTAGTGAGGTGTCATCACCTTATTAATGACTTAACCTAAACAAAAAATAATTTGATTTAGACTCCCCAATTCATTTTTTTAATTATGTGTGAAATATCAATAACATAAAGTATATAACATTCATTTTGCTAGCAGATTGACCTTTAGAGGTTAAATAAGATATTTCGCACTCTAAACGAGCTCAAACAAAATTGGGGCCATCTGAAGAATTGAAAAAAACTTCTCAAGCTTTCCAGAGAGTGTTCACTCAAAAAATTTCAAGGAAATTTGAGCAAAAAGATGTTTGATACAAAATACATCTTGCGCGTGGAGCTGAGCATTAATTTTTCACCATTTGAAAAAGTTTCATTGGCTACAACGCCCAATATTGGCTGCAGTGGATTTCCATTTTTGCTGAAGCAAGTATCAACGGCTGCAGCGGCACAAAAAAAAACAATAAAAATCCGAGACATCAATTTTAATTACAAATAATGCCACGCGATGCAGCCCTTTACAACGGCTGCAGCGAAAATGTTCTTTGGCCGCGGCAAGCGTAACCGGCCGCTGCGAAATTGCATTTTAGTTGAAGAGTCACCATTGACGTGTCATCGGTTTTGTGAAATTTTCTCTATTATAATTCAATTTTATTGTATGGTTGAAGCATAAAATTAAAAGATAAGAAAACCTAAAATTAAAAGTGGATAAAATTATTGCATAAAATTAAAATTACAAGAGAATACTATATTAGTTAAAAAATTACAATGACAAAAATTACGAAAGATTATGTTTAGCTTTATTAATTGAACATATTTGTTGATAAAATTTTAGTTTCTTTGGAATCATATAACTAGTATTCTTGAAAAAAATATCATAATCACGTTGTAATCTATCACCATGCACTTCTTTAATCACATTCTCAAACATTGAGAATTTTTTCATTGATAATTCATGAAGCTAATTGCACTTGTCATTGAATTCATTTGAAGTACTTTCATTCACTTTTGATTTCTTTCTTTTTTTTTTCCGGTTTTTGCTTAATTTTGACCAATGGGACGAAATTCGATTTCACCTTTTTCAGTGTCGATGCTCGCATCTGCATTAGATAGTGACGCTTATGCCCCCGATTCATCAAATTTTTTCTTCTTGGAAGTATGCATAAATGGTTTATTTGTTTTCTACTTTGGGTCATCTTTCACCATTAACCACACATGATCATGAATAAAAGGTTTATTCCATTGAGATCTATAAAGATCATATGCTGCTTGCATCACTTGATCATTAGACCACCCACTATGATATTGAACAAAAATTTGAATGTAAGCTTGGTTGAAGTCATTATCATTCTACTCAACCAATGCCAATGTGGCTTAATTCATAGTACGTTGTTGTCGCGGCGGTCCAGATTTACGATTATCATTGAAGTATTCAGTGACTCGTTTCCAAAATGTTTTATCATTTTGGGAGTTGCCTACAGCGAAGCAGTTTGAATAGTGAGCCAAGCAATTGCAAACATTTTGTCATCATCGACGCTCCATGGAACCTGTTTGCCATCTGTTTTATCGTCTTGTTCATCATTGAGAGAAATATTTTTGATACCATGTTAGGTGGAATATGGAGGAACTCTGAAGTCTGAAATGCAACATATATGTCGGTGTAACATGTTCTCGATTGGTGCAAGATATCCCCACATTAGACCTTCTTGGGTTTTACTGAAATAGGTGGACTACCACCAACAATGCCTTAGTTATAATATCAAGGCATAAATTGATTGGCATACCTATACTAAAACAACTCGAGCTTGAAAACATAGGAAAAACATTATGTATATATGATTTTTTTTTCTTTCGTGGAGGACTTGAAATTTTTTTAGGGTATGGAAAAATTTAGACATTTGGAGGAATGACATAATAAGGAAAATTCGTAAATTTTGGGTAACTTTCTTGTTTTGAATTTTCTAAATTCGAAAAATCGAACATATTTGTAAAACCTCTAAAGTCCCATTTCATGGTGAAAAAATAATTAGGATGATGAAAAAAATGAAATTGAAGAACTTGTAGTATAAGAAAATAAGAGATGATGTTGTGAAACTAATGAAATAGAACAAGATGGAAATTGCAATAAATAATTTAACACGCACGAACATATATATAATATATCTAAAGTAAGGGGAGTTTAATCCAATTATTTTTTGGCTTAAGCTAAGGCACTAATGAGGTGATGACACCTCATTAAAAAAACTAGAATCCAATAGGTCGTTCCGCTTCCACAAATTCACTTGAGTGGGTATAAGTGATTTTATTGAGGTAGCAACATTTCATTAGTTTGGCTTAGACCAAACCAAAAATTATTAAGCTTAAGATTCTTTATTCTCTATATCTATACTTTTTTGTATATAAAATATTATATTTAACAATTTTCGCCTCTCCATTTAGCATAAAGGACTAACTTAGAACGGTTTTTGACATAATTTGGAGTAAAGCTGGAATATATGACCCTCATTTGGATTGAACGAAACGATTTAAAGTTTAAGGGCTAAAACGATACGGTTTGAATAATACAGTGACCTTTTTGGACCTTTATCATTTCATATGACATCATTTTGAGGGAATCAGTTGTTGGCCAACACATAAATTGAATAGAGTGAACATAATACAACAACCTATATATTACATTCTTGAGAGTTAATTACAAGCTCAAGTTTTTTTATCCCCATCTCCTCCCCCTCCATGCGGGGTTGTCACACTGCTCCTTTCTGCAACAAAGCTGTTACAATGATGTAGTTGTGGAGCAGAAAAACAGCTCTTCTGGCTCTCAGTGGAAGAGGGTATTACTGGATTGGTGCATTGCGCACCCTCGCCCTCAGGCAATGATGAAGATGTTGCCGGAGCAGCTTCTGCGTCACTTCCGCCCCCTTGACTCAATCCGTCTTTTCCACCACCTACACCAACAATTGTTAAGATGACTTTTCATAGGAATGCAACATGTTTCAACTACTGTTTCACAAATAACATCTACTGGATGAACCTCAAACCCAGTTCTAGAGGTAGAAGACCCACAGAGAGGTCTCAGGTTCGAGTATCGGTTGTCACGCTTGCTTATCAAAGAAAAAAGAAAAAAAGGAAGACCCATCGATGTTTACCAAAAAAGAACAAGGAGAGAGGAAGAAGAAATCGGAATAACCTGTATGAGTAGCAGTTGTAGTGGGCGCACTTGCATTTGTCGATACAGGGGTACTAGTTCCACCTCCCTTCTTCATCTTTGACTGCAAAATATATTTAAAAATCAGAATCCATGGTACACTAGTGAACTTAGATTCTTAACTGTCTCTAATGTCTAATCTGTGAACTGCTTTGTGTTCTACAATTCATGATCAGTCTCAACATTCATAAAGTAATTATTTATGAGCAGGAACCACAACAGAACATGCTAATTCTCTTACCTTTGCATTTTCTTCGCAATGTTTTACAACCACTGAGATATTTGCACAACGGCCGTGCAAGAGAGTGTACGCCCACAAGAGAAGCTTCCTTGGAATGCTGAGATCAAGGACTTCAACCCCATCCGTGCCAGGTTGAAATTGTGCATTTGTTGCTAACCTAGATGGAACCATATAAAGGTTGACACCAGACGGGAGTGTTACGCAGGAGCTCTCCCGATAAAAATTGTACGAAGATCTAAGCAAAGAGTTTGCAGTCTCCAGGTTTTCATCTGAAGCTCTCTTAATCATTATGTTTCTTATTTTAGACAGCAGAGGGATCCATTTTGCTTCGAGATCTTTTATCTGGGTTGAGTCCTCAAATGATAAACTCCACAACTCGTTTGTCTGCAAATCAACACAAAGATTCTGTACGCTTTCTGAACAACCATCTGACAGGTTGACTTGACCCTCAACTGGGAGTCCAGAGGTTAAAGGAGTGATTGATGCTAAGCTATTCAAAAGAGATCGACACCAGGCAACGGAAGCATGCCTGCAGACTTTGGCGCAATTACTATTTGATAACTTGGGATTCTTAAAACGCTTCCGAATCCTTTCATTTATTGCTTCAATTGTTTCCAGCTTGCCATTTCTTTCTAATGACATAATATGTTGGTGGAGATAACTGACAAAGTAATACAGTGAATGAGTACTAGTTGTGAGCCAAAGCCCATATTTTATTTACTATAACAAAGGTGGAAAAATAACTATAACACCAAACATATGAAAAAGAAGGCAACAAATAAGTATGGCATGGCATAAGCAGGTTCAAAAATTTATATGGCATATTTTCAATAGTTCACAGCTAACAGAAGAGAGAGAGAGAGAGATTTAAAAATAGCTTTCACAAAATTCACCCACATGGATATGTTCTCAACAGAAGTATGATCTGAAGGTATTAAACTCAAAGTATGATTATTAAGATGAATGATAAGGTCAATCAAATTATGGAGAACTAGTCAATAGTTGAAAGCTTACAGAAACAATAGAATATAACAGCCTATTTCCAAAAGATTGGCCCGAATTCTGAAAAGAGGGCTTACAAAAACTAATACAATGCATTATTGGCAAACTGAAATTCAAACTAAAAAAGCCAATCAGCCAATTTTTCTTAAAAGTTCACTACAAACAAAAAAAGTGCATTCTAACATTCAAAATCAGCAAACTAAAACATTCAGATTTCAGCCATCTGGGCCGACTAAAAATAAAAATAAAACCATAAAACCTAAGAATTAGATCTTGGGATAATGCCATTATGAAGTTGCTTAAAATATGACATTTTCACAGGTTGTTCAGTAATGCTCATCTCTAAGATGATCCAGCCATGTATCAATCAATATGTTATAAGTCACATATACAAAAAAAAAGAATAAAAATAAGTCATGATTGATTCAATGCGTACCCATATAGGTTATTCTCCGACATTTCCGAGCTCTCGATCTCAGGTATGTGGCATATTTCTGGCCATAACATCCCATGGTCCATGAACAAAGCAAAAAGCTTCTCCAGTAAAATCTCATAGCTGCTTGCAACACCAGATCCCACATTCTCAACCGGACGCATGGATGATATCAGGGTCTTAATGTACCTTCCAAGTGCTAATGGAACAATATCTTCTATGCACAAAGAAAACTGGATTTGAAATTGGAGTTAGATACTGACATACTGTATGAATTAGCTAAGATAATCTTTGGGCATTTCAGTACATTAAAGCTCTGAGCCTTCAGTTATCTTCCTTCCTCCCCAAGCCGCCCATAATAAACTAGCACTCTGTCTTTTTGTAAGAAAAAAGTATAATATTTGTTATGTGTTACAACTAGACCCAGTATTTGTTTGTTCTCAGATTCATAAATTATTGATGCGTTAATTAAACTGAAGCAGCGAGTACAGATATTTCATAAAATGCCAAAACTAAGTCTAGGTTTTAAGGGATTGCCTTCTTACCCTCTTGTCTGAACGAAGTGTTGTATAAGCCCGATCAAGGGTACAAACATCACCAGTTTCCTCCAACAGTTTCAAATAGAACAAGACATACTTCCTGATGCAAGTAATAAATTTTCTAGAACTTTCTGGTAAATTAACTTCAAGACCCTTTTTGTTCCCTGAACAGCCTGATGTTTTGCGCCTGATGCACATAAAAGGCAAATCAGTGCAGTGTGAACAAAAGTAGTTAAAATGAAAATCAGATTTTATGCTACCTTAGATGAAATAGTCATAATATTTCCTCTCAAACCAGTTTCTTAACAAATTTATGTATATTTAGTTTCATCGAGTCTTTAACCACTCGCACGTGCGCGTGCACACACACCATTTTCTTAACATAATATGTATATCTAATTTCATCAGGAGTCTAATCACTTACTGATTCACACACATATCAACAAAAAATGGAAATAAAGCACTACAATTACCTTCCTTTTTTTACCATGCCATCAATCTCCCACATATTAATTGTAAAGGATGAACGAGATGATTTAAAACAAAAAGAAAGCCCATCCTTTGCCCTCTCAAGATCACCACTCTCACCCCTTCTATAGAACCCTTGAGCAAGCATGTATCTAGCCTTGTGAAAATGCTTGAGATCCCCTTCAACACAAATTTCAAGGGCAGAGAGGCAGTCACTATAAAGCATGTTCCATGCCTTTTCCAATTGAAGCAATTGCTCATGCTTTCTATCCTCCAGATCTGTAATGTTCTTATTGTTACTATCAGCTGGAAGGTGTTGATGATCAGAGGCCAATTTATCCAAGATACTGAAGACATCATCCTTTGTCGATTGAGCAAATGAATATACTGCAACAGTCTGACATAAACCCAATAGCACAAAAGAAAGAATAAGAATACACATAGAATCATACAAGGGGATCTATTTTAAGTCATGTAGTGAAAATCAATAGTAGTCAGTCACAAAGGGGTCTATTTTAAGATCTATAAATAGTGTTCGCAATAGTGAGAGGAGACTCAGAGAAACCTTTAGAGCATCTATATTCTGCTTTCCACTTCTATAAAGTATCTTTAATCGTGATGCATGCATCCTGTAGACAGAATCCACAGCCGATGGATTTAAAGTAATAGCCTTCTCATAATATGACAACGAAATTTCATGTGAGTATCCAAGCTTTTCAGAGAGTTTCCCCATATAGAATGCATATGACCAATCATGCCTGTGACCAAGAGACACAAGTTGGACAAAACTATAATCATGACCAAGTATATAAATAAAAATTAATTAATGGAAGAAATAAATAAAAGCACATACTTGTGTTCAAAGGCTTTCTTAAAATGTTTCATAGAGTTCTCACAAAACATCATCCACATCGTATCCCTTGAGGGTACTACAGATCGCTGATCATAGAAGGGCACAACATTTTGCAGGCTGTCATAGTATACTAAGGCCAATAATTCATGTATCTCACTCTGCAGCCATACAAAAACCATTGCAAGTGGTTAATAATCATTACAACAAAAATGCACCACTTTCATCTTTGCCTCGAATAATATGTATGGAAGCAACAAGTCACAAGGCATGCTTAAGTTAGTTACCGGCAGATATTGACATAAGATAGGCTGTCATTGAGATGTTCTCATGTCATGTCAGCACTAATGCACTTTAAATAAAAATAATAAAACCCTCAAAGGGGATAAAAGTATTGGGAACATAATGAAAGTCTAAGGTGATATATTGGAAAGAAGAAAAGTATAATAAAAAATCATCGCATACGTCCAAAAACATTTTCTTCCTCTCGTTGTCAGTCGAAGTGGAATCCTCAATGGATTCCCCACAGACCACCACAACAACATCCACCCCACCTATACCCACCAAGAATACATGTGAACTATGTTGAAATCTATAATGTACTGTGTATTGATAGTAGAAGAGAAGCCCTTTATGTAAGGCAATGCATCGTGGCCCAACAAAGGTTGACAAACACATGAAAAGTAACTAAGGGCTTCATGTACGGAAGTTAATTAAGAAGGTGTAACTTAAGGAATCCCATAAATTATGGGATTCCCTTCAAACCTAAGATGTTCCTGAATAGGCACTTAAAATCTACAAGCAGTACTAGCTGGTAAGACAAAAAGGTGTCCAAAAAATATAGATCTGAGATGTCAAACATGAATGGAAACTCTGATGAGCAATGGGTGGAAGCACTTATCTCGGACTTTGGTGACAGTGCAACGGGGGTGACCAGTTGGAGCCCTCTGATAGTGTGGTCGGATTATTAAAATGATTCCTGAAAATTGATTCTCTAGCTTTAATAGACCCCAAATAGAGCTGATGGCTACGGCACCACTATGACATCACATAGTCTACGTTTTTTTTTTATTTTTCAACGTGACGAAATGAAAGAATAGAAAGAATCAAAACAAAGGTAAAGGTTTAAGAAACTTGGAGCGTTCATGCACCACTGTCATGAAAGTAGTAGTGCCAAGAATGGAATGATAAGAGACCTTCAAGAATAAACCCGGCTCCGATAAGGCGATACCAATACCATATTGAAATATAAAAGGAGTATGTATACTGATTATAGAAATAAGCCCTTTATATGGGGCAACATAAGATGCCAATTAAAGTTAAACTTAACCATGAAAGACAAAAGGCTCAAACTAAGGGCTATTAGTAAACAGGTAATGAGGAAGACATATATTAAGGAATCTCTTATATTAAACTTCAAGATATAGAAATATAGGTATGTAACATGGAACCTGCTGAGTTGATGACTTTGCCAAAGCCAAACTCATAAGTAGACACCGTCTACTCCTTCTTCGACTAGATTCAACTCTCTGAGGTAAAGTTGCATCCTTTCTCCATCCTACAACATTTATATGCTTACTACCATCGTTTAGCAACAAGTCCACCTCCTGTACAGAGAATGAAAAAGAAGTCTTCAAGGAAATATCCAAACATTGAACACAAATAAAAAGTGATATTTTCTTTTCTTTTGACCATATTCTCAATTTGAAAATAACAAACATTAGATCTTACCTCATCATATATATTGGCAAGTCGTTGCCAGCTCTCAAAGCGCAGAGGGTTGTACAGTAGATCATACTTGAAGAGGTTTGCATTTTGCTGTACAAATTCTTCCCCTTCTTTGGTGAGTACAAAACCGGGCCACTTATCAGTTGCATTCATTTCCTCAGACTGTGCTAAGAGATAATACAAGTTGCGGTAAACCTCTATATATGGCTCAGAACTGCAGGCGTTTAAATACATACAGAAATCTTATTCCTAATAATAATAAATGTATTTAAGTATATCAATTTTTTAGTGACTAAGTTAACAATTAAAGAAACATAAGAATAAGTATAATTAGGAGCAAAAACAATAAGTTTGCACAAATACCTCCAAACTGATGATGATTTGTACTCTTCGAGCTTTCTTGAATCACCTGGAAATATTGTCTTCATTATGGTTTCAAGAAACCCATCAGACCCAGCATCCTCAGAGAGCTTATCTTCACACAGTTCCGGATCATCTAAAAACTTGTTGATTGCATTTCCAGCTAAAACATCTTCCGATGGTTGTGGAAAGTGTTTGCGTATGGTTCGTAATACTCTTCGAAGTTTTACCAAGCCAGTTCTCTGATGGATACATATATACGTCAGGCAGTCAAACATAGATCATTATCACTAACTAAAACTGATACAAAAAGAAAACTACACTGATGGGGCTACTTACAGATGAGGCCTTCGCATTTGGCAGTATATACTGGAAAACATCAGCACACTGTTCCTTGGTCTGATAATCTCCGCGGCTTGTATTTTTGTGCATGGCTAGATCATCTTCATAAGATGAATCAGATCTAAGATTCAGTCCATATAAGCAGAAAAAACATTGATCCAAAGCATTATCAATTTTCAACTCAAGTTCCTCCCTTTCATCTTCAGTTAGTTCATCGATACATTCAGTAAAGTTATCACTTGCCTTTTCAACTTTTCTTAACTTTCCATTGGACCACTCACTGTCCTCCTTTACACCTTTTACTTCTGGATCACCTTGGCTTTCAGGAGATGTAATGCATTTAGAAGTTATCCCTTCACAAGTGTTCTTCTCCACAGCATTGGTTTTATCTGTTTCAATCTGAGCTATCTCCAAATTGACTGGTTCTGAATTTGATTCATCAAGGGATGTAATGACATGTTCCCTCCAATGAACTGTTTCTCTGTTCAATGAATGAGAATTGGATTTAAGCTTCATATCCAAGGCTAAGAGACGCTTAATCGCAAATTTAAGAAAAGTTCCTTGCTCCCCTCCACTATCTTCACCAGCACAACAGAGCCCAAACTCGGCAAGCAGGTCATGGGTTGCAACAATCAAATCAACCTGAAATAATAAGTCAGATAACAAAAGGTAAAATAAATATTAAGAAAATAATAATAAGAGAAAAATATACCTCAATAGGGTATACGAAGGTTTAGTTTCAAAAGGAAGAGAAACAACTAACTTGTGTTTTTATAGGTACGGTAGGGTTGAGGTGATGAAGTTTGCAGAATGCAATGGCTGCCTCAACAAAGCAACATCTTTGCATTTGTTCAGTTTGATCATCAATTATAAACCCAGTGGATTTCTTGCAGAGGAATATGCTTGCAACATTGCACATGACTGCCAGCAGCAAGGAATGAATATTGCCAATGCTTCTTGATGGAACAAAGCCGCCATTCTACAAGCATGAAAATGACCGCATATCACTTATAAAAAGCATATGTAGAGTATTCTTATAACGAAGCGTTGATAATTGCAGTGTACTTTTCATAATGTGGTCTAAAGAAAATAGAAAAGTTACAAATAAAAATTTTAAGTTTTATAGTAATAACTGAAAGATCCAATGGTCTTGAAACATACTTTGTTTCCTTGAAATTTATCTCAACAGAAGGTATAGCTGAGGAAGAAATCAAGATTTTAGATCTTTGTGAGGGCCATAGCCCTAGGAGAAGGGACAGGTGCAGTCATTAAGATTTGTTGAATACTGGAAGCTCAAAAAAAGCTGTTTAAGTCTTTGGAGTCTGGAAGATGGAACAAGTTCCAGTTTATAAAAACCAGTAAGACTTAGTATTCAAGAGGTTTTATTGGTAAATTTCCCCTTAGAAGAAAATAAGACATTAACTCTATGTTTGGGTCTTGGGAATCGAGAAGGGAAAAAAACAGAAAATTAGCGCCCAGTTCAAATCTTAGTCTGTACTGTCAGGAGAATAAAATTGAAGACAAGTTCTTAAAACGAGGTGAACTTTCCAAGAAATTTCTGTCCTCCAACTTTTTTAGGTTCCAAACATAGTGTAAATAATGAGTAGGTAGTAGAAATTAAAATGTAATCCCAGTTAGCATTAGCTTTAGCTATTATTGTAGCCTGATGGCTGTTACTGCTAACAGAATGAATGAAATAAAAGAAGCATAACATTCACAGATACAACGATGAAGGAATCATGCATTCTCATCATAAGGATATTGCTCCCCCTTAATATCATCACATGCAGTGTAATACATCCGGATCAGGTGTAAAACCGGGATCATTAAACGCATCAATTTCAAAGGAAGCATCGATAACTTACAGAATCTGTAGATTGATCAATGAAGCTCTTCACTTCTGATGCACATTGCGAGACTGCCTTCACTTCTTCTAAAACTAAGGTATTCCAATACTTGCTCGAACTTTCTAATGATTCTATTTCAGAAACAGATAGCATTTTTGAACATGATTTCGAAGGAAATGGTTTACCGTGAACATGGTATTCATCGACACCAGCAGCTACCATGAGTATTTGCAACTTCCGGTGGTGACAGTTCAAATACACCTCAGTGTCCATCAGTTTTGACTTCTCACATGCTTTGATTAATATGTCCAAAGCAGATAGTTCAACAGATGTAATTTTTTCACCTTTCATGTCAGTGACAGGTGAAGGTATTACATCAAGGTGCACGTGTTTTCTAGAGAAAAGAAGTGGAGTAAGCAAGGATATGCACTCCAAATACATTTCTTTCTCAATCATCTCTCCGACAGTTTTCTCCAGCAAGAAATCAACCTTTAATAAATTAACTTCATGGAGAACTTTATCAGTAGTCAACTCTTTAATAACTTTGCAGTGCGGTAAGATCACTAAACATGGCGAACCATTCTTATTTTCTTCCTTGGCCAAAAGTGATAAAGAAATGCAGAATTCTTCATGAGCTTTTGCCTTGTTACCATCCCAAATAGACATTCGCCCACTTAACCAAAAAAAACAAGCCCAAAAGGAACTCTTATTGGTTTGAATTGAACAGTCTAAGAGTGAGTCTTGGGAAATTGTTTCACGGTCCAATAATTTGCAATTACCTTGAGTGCTACTAATTGAAGAGCAACTCTCACTCCCAGATGCATGGTATGAGTGAAAAGGATAATCCAAAGCCACGGATTCAATGATTTTACAAAGATGATACGAAACCTCTGACATAAATTCCGATAATTTGGGCGCGTCAGAAGAAGATAACCCAATGTCATAATACAGCTCAGCAAGAAAAAGACTGCATTCAGGGGTTCTTTCCTTCCCCCAATGTCTTGTCAATTTCTCTATCTCCAGGAGCTTAACAAGTGCATCCTGGTACAAAAGGCCTCTACTTGCAGCATCTTCTAGAAGCAAGTGACACAAATGGTAAGCACCATAATTATTTGAAGTTTCTCTCACAAATCTGGTAAGATCATTATATTCTGTGTCCAATGGATTAGCTTGATCAGCACACTGAACAGAATGGCGAGCAGCATGAACAGAGTCATTATTTCCTGGTTCACCATCAATGAAAGGTTCCAAAAACTGAACCACTACTTTGGCAGCATCCTTACCAGCAGCAAAATCTGATTCTTCTTTCCCAGGTTTACGACTCCTTAGCCTTTCAAGACGACTGCTGCGCCTTTCCTGGGGGTGTTCTTCAGAGACATTTGCTTCTTTTTCTTTGAGATTACTTGCTCTTTCCATGTTAGAATCAACATGAGACATGCCTTCACCCGGTGGGATTTGGTTAAGCCATTTCCTTTCTACAGACCCCATACCATTTTCCAAGCTGGAAGGCAGGTGTATAGTCAATCTGATATCTCCAGATCGATACGTGTTTTCATTCTCCACGTCAGGTGTAGTTCCATCCAATGAAAGTAAAATTCCCAGGAGTGCATCAGCAAGACCTCCCCATGAAGCTTCTGTTAGGTGCAGGTCCAAATTCTTTTTTGCCCTTTTAGTTGTGACAGCCTCTTCTAGATTCTCATCTCGTTCTTTTCTTTTGTCAAGGAACTTAAGCCGGACATGTTTAGGTTCCAGTTTATCAATACCCCGAGGTGCAAATGGAACTGGTTCTGACTCTTCTATGGTATTTTTAACATGTAAAGCACGAGAATGTGATGGCCAATGCCTTAAGATCAACTCTGCAACAGAAAGACATGCAACTTCATCACCAATGGCAATGAGAACTTCCAAAAGCTTCTCCATACAATTCCCTACAAACGCAATCCAGCAAAATTATTATTAATATAACATGATGCGAATTTGAAAAAACATAAATATGGTTTCAATGGGGATGGTTTGACCAAAGAAAGCATGGATAAAAATCAGCCCTAAAAAAATCAAGGAATGAAGATTGCACAGCCTGCAGAATATAATTAATTCAAGACAGCTATGGATGGCTTACAGTTATTGGGGCTACAGATAAGTCCTTGCTCAAAAGCCCACCGTGTAATGCTCAGTAAACCCATGGAACATGACAATGTTCCTAGCTGATTCCAAAGAACTGAATCTTTATCATCAATCTCTACAGCTTGAAGATAACAACGCAATGCACTCTCATAATGAACAGAACCTTGTTGAAGGAAAACAGAGGCAAGATTCTTCAGTGCCAAAAATCTGCAGGAAGCAATGCAAACATAATGTCATGAAGTACACACTTATAGCAACATCGATAGAATATAATATCATTAAAATGGAGATAGTTGATACTTCAAATATCTAAGCATGACAAAACATTATGGCTTTGCGGATATAAGAAATCAAGAGATTAATGATGACAGCAATATGACCAATTAAAGGTGTGAATGATCAAGGGAGGCCATAATGGTGTGTTAAAGAAAATAGTAGTGCTTAAGTTCGAACCTCAGCTGCAGCAGATGACCATCACTGGCACTACCATCCACCTGAAGAAAAGAAGTAGAAGAAGCTAAGAAACTATTCAGCCACCCAACAACCTCTCAAAAACTGTTTATAAAGAAAGCGGTACCTGAGCATTGGATATCATAGGATCTTTAAGGACAGATTCCAAAAGTTCACGGGCCTTGTCATATTCTTTGGACTGTAACTTGAGAAGCCCTTCATGATAAGTTTGTGAAAGATGAAATTCCTACAAGGAACAACCATCAATAGGGTAAGTGGCTTAAGGCACTTGAGGTCTTAGGTTCGAGCCTCGGTTGTTACGCTTGCTTATCAAAATAAAAATAAAAATGAAACTCCTACAAGGACAGTATCACAAGTAAATTTCAACCCAGCAGGAAATCAAGGTCATCTATTGCCAATTTGGGGTGTCTCAAATTGGTATAACACGAACTCCCCAATACTGTCAAATGTAAAGCATTGTCTCATTCGAGGCATGGAATAAAGAAAACAAATACAAATTCAGTCCAGCTGATTTTCAATCAAGTTCATGCGTTGCGAATTAGGGCTTCCTAAACCCTAAATATGCTCTCAAAAATAAAACATGGCATTCATTCATTCCTATTCTGTTTGTTTCCAGGGAAAATCACAGTATTTGAGAGAAAGAAAATCAGGAAGAAAAAAGAAACACGAGAATATGATGTTCATGCCTGAGCTTCTTTGGTCGGGGCCAGAGGCTCCCACTGCTGTTTGGAGTCCGTGTCATTGATAGCTGCAATTGAGAACTGAAAAACAGCAAAAAAAAGATCAGACATTCTCGAAATCATCTTGAATTTGACCGAAAACAGGAAAATAAACAGAAATCACGGTCTACCATTGGAATTAGGTCTCCAAGAATCAGAAGCAGAAACCGAAGCAGCACTTGTGTTTCTTCTCTCTGTTATGTTCGTGCTCGCTTCAGATTTAGGCGGGGACTGGAACTGGGACTGGGAACAAAAACTATTTACTGTATTTTTTTATTTCCTCTCTAAATTGGAATTAAGAAAAGACTATTTTGCCCTTCATCTTTTACTTTATTTTCATCTCACCCAATCCTTCATCGTTTCCGTATCTGTTCTCTCTCGGTCTCTACCTCAAACTGTGGCCTCTCCGATCTCATCATTCACAGGTTCTCAAACTTTTTGAACATTTTATTTTTTGAATTTAAACTTCATTTGATATCAAAACCTAAATTAACGTATATGATCGATCAAATATTCAATTTTTTCGATAAATTTGATAAATATTCATGAACAAAGAATAGTTTAGATCAAATGAAACCAATTTTGATTCTTTTTTATTTTTCTTGTGAATTCCTTTTGTATTTTCAATTGATTTGATTATGAATCCTATTGATGGAGTGACAGATAAACAAATTAGTATGATGTGTATGGATATCCAGTGTCTGCTCCTATTACTGTGCATTATTGGTGGACTTCCTTTTGGTTTTGGGTAAGTGTTGTTATTTATTTGAAATTTTTGTGTATATGGCTTTGTAATCTTATCAATGTGTTGCCATTTTTGCAGAATTGAGAGAAAAACTTTGAATGTGGGAGAGGAGAGATGGGCAGAAACCCTACCATTGCAAATGGGTTCTCGACTCTACCGACTGCAACGACTCAAATCCAATACTTGGTACGAAGTCAAGATATCGTATCCGGCTTCTGTATGTATTTGGTGTATCCTCATTGTCGCCTTTTATGCATTCTTCATATGGATTTTGATCTGCTTTCTAATGAACAGATTCCTGCTAGCTTTTCTATGGAATTGAAAAGAGGCATCTCATATTTAGATTCAGGGCTTAACCTGAATAGAAGATTACTCGACACTGAAAAGTTGGTTTTCAAGACCGGTCGTCTTGACTTCCCTACCAATCAGGTTTATTTCATTTTTGTGGAATTCTCGACTTATTTTCCATGTTATTAGACTGCTAACACTTGGAGGTTTGGCATTGGCTCAGGATGGAATATATGTTCTAGTGAATGTTGAGCCCGAGGGGATTGTTGCAATACCGCACGGACAGGAGAGGGAATATATCGTTTTTAATATAGGTAATTTGGATTCATACAGTTATCAAAAATATATAGATTACTATGATTGCTTATTGTTGTGGGCTTATAAGTTTTCCTTTGTACATGTATAGTTAGTCATTGCCTGTATAAGTTTTCTTCACTCGCTTATTATTTCCATGACTGCATCTATTGTTTTGCTTCACCCGGCCTCGGTTTCTTAGGGAATGTGTTCCATCTTCGTTTGTGATTGATGTTAGTCACTATCACATATTCACATCTATGTACGCTCAGAACTTCCCACCTGATGGTTCTATCATCAATTCATCATAGTCGGTGAATGACTAAAATGATATTGTTAAACTAATACCTTGCAATGAGAGGTTGGATGCATTTTAAATGTCTAGTACAAGCTGTCTCAAGACAAAATGGTCATTGTTTTGTTGTTGTCTACATCGCATCTCTTGATTCGTTTATTTATGCAAGTATGCACTTTATGTACAAAATACTATTTCAAAGAGCTTCTAAAAGTATTGAATGCCTAGAACCGCCATTGGCCCATAACTATGTTTCTTCAATAGTCTATTGTGTGCATGTAAAAGGCTGCGAGGAACCGATGACGCCATTCTATTTATACTAAAATGACGATATACATCTCAGTATATGTTCCGCTCCTTTTTTCATGATTTGCTTACACCGCAATTCTTTCAACGTTATATATTAGTTAACTATTTCTCTTTCATGACAGTTTGTGATGAACTATTGTTAGGCATCCCACACCAAGCTTGGTGGGTTGTTGTGTTGGTACTGCTATGTTTGATATTGTCGTTTATCATTCCCCGGTTTCTCCCATCTTTTTTGCTGCCGAATAATCAAAGCTCTCGGACTGTTGATCACAATGTTACCAAGAATTCGTGAAATCAACTGAGAATCATTGGTGCGGGTTTCTTGCTGCCTTTTCCAATATATATTTTAAAGTTTGTTCCTGTCACATAATGTTGTTCACTGTTTCTATGTTATTTATGATTTCACTTTGTACAGACAATAACATATCAGGTGTTGTGGCGAAGCATATGAGGGGTTCCACTGTAAGTTCGTTGTCTATTCCTAAAGCCGGCGAAGGCATTAAAACTGTGATACTAAATCATGTGATCATGCAACAAATTGTTTTGTTTTAGACACTCGAATCTGAGGTTCAGACCAACACATGCATTGAATTGCTTCTCTGCCATAGTTTTCATGCCCTATTCCCTCTACATGTTTGTTTTGGTCAATTGAAGACGAAAGCTTTACTCTTATCTTATTATCTAGTTTTCTTTTTCAAATTTTTAGAATTTGAGATTGGATTTGAGCATCAATTTTCTGTTTGTGGCAGGAAATCAACGAGTTAGTACAAGTTTTAGTTTTATCTTCAATCCTAGTGTAAAGTTTACAAATTTGAGATAAGAGATTTGGGGGAGAAAAAATGAATGAATTGTCAATAATATCTTTATAACAAGTTTGATTTTTATGACATATCCTCATAACAAGTTTGTTAGCATCCATTAACACGTGATGATGAGTATACAAGAGTAAATATACTATACTAACTAAATTCTTCTTGTTTTTTCTCAAACTAGAGTCTTTATGCTCTCTCTGTACCCGGCTCCTTAACGCCGATGAACCTTCCACAATTTTTCTCGACATGCCCTAACAAGCCACAATGAAAATAGAACCTCGGGAGCTTGTCACAATGAAAAACAATGTCCATTCCTCCTCCCCTTGCAAGCCTGAGCCTTCCCTTCCTACGAAGAAGTTTACAAACATCAAACATTATTTTGAATTTCAAATACAACCTTCACACACCTTTGAAATTTAGTGAATCTATCTCTACGAACCTACCGGTTGTGTTACCTAAGTCCTCGCAAACGTTGTTTGTCACGTACCCTTTTGGAACTCCTCTCGCCTGAACTCAAATATTAGTGTGCCACAACTCAATTGTCGATAGATTTTCACCCATTTCGAGCCTCTTCAACAACAATACGTGTCCTTTAAAAGTCTACAAACCCTCCGTCAGAACCTTTGTGACACCTTCATCGTACAACTCAATCAGGTACCGAAACTATCTCGCTCTACCGTACCCGAGACTCCCTACCTCTGTGATTCTGACCACCATCATTAACCGCCCAGCCAAAGCCATGATTTGCTTCATATTGACAAAGTTGATTGGGGTGTTCATCGAGAAGCGCTCCACCAACGTCCATACCTCCCTACTATCTGCTTGTACCGGCGAGGCCCCTCCTCCCCATAGTCATAAACAATATCATCCTTGTCCATGGACATATTCTCCACACATGTCCTATCTCAGTCCCTGCCGCATCCATGTTGCCACTCCCCGAACTCACCTCTACCTTCTCAAAACTACTTGTTTACACAAAATGTTTATAATTTAATTGGTGGAGTGTTTTCATTATTTGATAAAGATAGTTGGTTCAAATCTTTATTAAAACAATTTTTAATAGGGTAAGAATGAAAACTGTAAAAATATTAGTGGGCGCAAATACAAATTTTGTAAAGACAAATATGAAAATTTGATATAAAAAAAGAGTGATATTTTTTCTATAAAATAGTCTTTATACTTTTTCGTTTATACGATAAAATGGGTCAACCTTTTTGAATTTTTTTGTAAATAAAAATATAAAATATAAAATCATTCTTTAAATTTGATGATTTCACTACAAGAAATTTCCAAAATTTTGATGGTCAATGTTCGACGGCTCCATGTGGATGTCGGAAAATATTACGCGTGATAGGAACAAATTTGCCCGTCAAAAATTTTCTACGGCTTTCCGATGATGTGGCATCATAAATTTTTTCCTACAACCACGTCATTGCAAGGATGTTGAATTTTTTGAAAATTTTAATGAATTCGAACAAGGCCCTTAACCTTCTCATTTTTTATTCAAGCTCTCTCTCTCTTTCTAGATTCAATCTTTCTCTCAAAATACTTCTCCCACACACAAAAAATTTGTCGCACACCAAAAATCTTCATCTCTCTTGTCATAGTAGCTATGTTGCTCGCTGGAGTTGTTACGTGGCGTCCAACTTCGTTGGCCGGAGCATCTGAAAAGTTTTTGTGTTTATTTTGTTATTTTTTGTTTTGTGCATTAATTGATCTATTAGGGTTTTTTTTTTTTTGTTTTGTTTTTGTTACAATAGATCTCATTAGAATTTTGTTTAATATATCTTTTAGGGTTTTGTTAAATGGATTTATGAGATCTACTTTGTTATTTTATTTAAGGTTATGTTTTATTGAATTTTTTTTAGGGTAATATTTGTAAGTTTTGGCCGGATAGGGTTTATATATGTTGTAGCTTGTACATATGGGGGTTGAGTTAAGGTTGCACATTTGTATTGATTTCGGATTAGGGTTAGGTTGGGTTAGGGTACCAGATTTGTGTTGATTTTGGATTTGGGTATGGTTGGGTCAAGGATTGTATATGTTGGTTTTGGGCTTGTATATGAGGGTCGGGTTAGGGTTTAGTTTTATTATTAGTTTTTTGAGATAAGGGTCAAATTAGTACACTTGAAAGTTTTATTTGTTCATTTTGGTACGCAAAAAAGTTTATTGTTCAATTTGGTACCTGATTGAAGTATACAAAACCAATTTAGTACATATAGTTAACTCTCAGTTAGCTTTTCCATCCAAAAGTAGTGACAAGTATTTATATAAAATATTAATAAACACATTCTGCAATTAATTATAATTTATTTTGACAACTAAAAATATTATCGTACATAGGATTGAAAATAAAATGTTTCACACATCATAATAACTAGAGCTGACAAATTGGATATGAT
>JAYMTF010001847.1:0-21019 GCA_036897485.1 Pelargonium nanum | reverse complement strand
AATAAAGATCGACGGTGGTTCAAACAAGAAACTTTGATGAAGAACTAAATATGACGGTTAGGGTTTCTAGAGAGAGAAGAGAAAAAAAAAGTTTTAATGAATTTGTAGTTAAAAGGAGTAATAAAATGTCTCACATCGAATGAATATAAAATAAACGAGCTAAACATAATGTAAAAGTCAAACCAGACTAGTAAGATTGATATTTTAGTAGTCGAAATCTAAGTCATTATGTGCGGCCTATTATCAAATTTAACGTTTGGATTTAAAGCAATTGTTTTGATTCGATTTTTTTTTTTACTTTTCCTGTGAAATGTACGAATTTATCCGATCTGATAATTATGCGTAGAATAATGAAATTTCTAAACTGGGCTCTTGGTTGATGAAATTGGGCCTCACCTGACAAAAGCTCAACATGGTTTCAGTCAGCCCAAAATTAAGTTAAGCTTGGTGAGACTTTAGTCTGATAAGCCCATGTGCAATAAGCCCAAATCCATTTTTGAATTTTGAATTTTAATTTATTGAAATTTGAAAATACGAAAAGTATAAATTATATCCGAAATGAATTAGAACTCGGAGAAGTAAGCTGACGCTGCTTCAACTTCCACACTACCTTCTCTCAAGTCTCACCTCTACAGTTTCCACAAACACAACACCGAGTCGCTCCGATTCAAATTCAATGCTCCGATTCGAACTCGTCCCGATCACAACAACCGCTCCACCTCCGCCGCCACCGGAGTCGACGCCGCCGCCGCCGCCGCAGCTACTCCACCTCTCCTTCAACCAGAGCCACACCTGCTTCGCCGCCGGCACCGACCGTGGCTACCGCATCTACAACTCCGATCCCTTCCGCCGAACATTCGACCGCGACCTCTGCGGAGGCGTCTCCATCTTCGAGATGCTTCTCAGGAGCCACATTTGGGCCTTCGTCGGACGCAGCCCGCCGTACTCGCCGAACAAGGTGATGATCTGGAACGACCTCCAGAGCCGCTGCGTCGGCGAGCTGTTGTTCCGATCTCAGGTCCGAGCGGTCCGGATTCGGTTCGACCGGATCGTTGCGGTCCTGGAGCATAAGCTGAAGATCCACAATTTGGAGGATTTGAGGCTCGTGGACGAGATTGAGACCATCTCGAATCCCAAGGGGCTTTGCGCGGTTTCGCATCAGGCCGGGTCGATGGTTCTGGCTTGTCCCGGTCTGCGCATGGGGCAGGTTAGGGTTGTGCATTACCGTTCGAACAGGACTATCTTTGTGATGGCTCATGAATCCGGCATTGCCTGCTTTGCCCTCTCGCCGGACGGGAAGTTTCTGGCAACGGCGAGCACCAAGGGGACTCTGATTAGGGTTTTCAGTACAATTGATGGATATCTACTTCAAGAGGTATGCATATTTTCTTCAATTTCTTACAACATATGCTCATTACTCAATTAGCTTCACTGCTTTACTGACATTTGTTTGTAATTTTGCTGGTTCACAATGGAATGTGGTTAAAGTAAAGGGGTTGTTGAAGTGTAGACTGAAATGGATTGTGCTAAAGTAATGCAGTTGTTAAATTTAGCTTTAAGGTTTGGTGTTTGGGTTCTATTTGAGATGTTTGAGCTGAAGTGTCTTTGGGGGTCATCTGCGAAGTTCATAAGGTTATTCACCGGGTTGATCAATCGTATAATGTTAACTAAGTTTGGAAAAGTTGAGTAGAGTACGGCTTATAATTATGTCCTGCAGAGTGTTTAATGTTGACTCTAGGCGTTCTATTTCAAATATAGTTATTCCCAAGAAAGTAAGGTTTTGTAGAGTGATCGTCGTCTAATGCTGACTTTTGGTTCTTGGTTATATAACTTGTAAATGGAATGAAGTATATTGTGTGTCAATGCAGGTGCGGAGGGGTAAAGATAAAGCCGATATTTATAGTTTGGCATTCGCTCCAAATGGCCGGTGGCTAGCAGTCTCAAGCGACAAGGGCACCGTTCATGTTTTCAGGCTGAAATATGATAAATCAAGAAGTACATCCGAGACTGACACTGGTGCGACACTTTCCAGCTTGTCTGTCTCTTTCTTTAGGGGTATGCTTCTTTTATTTTTCGCTAACTTAAGATTAAATTTAGATTTTATTTTCTATTGCAATGCATTGGAGCCTACCTGATCATGATAGAACTTTTTAACTGATTTGTGAAACATAATGTGTGTTATAAGGTATCCAAGCAATGCTGAATTGTAATGAGCTTTAGCCTCTAGGTTATCTCAATGGTTCCTTGATGCATGGTTGTCAAATTATATCTATATTAACACCGTCATTATGTACTTTTTGTGCCATTTTTCGGCAAATGAAATCCGATCTTGGTTCTGTCCCTCCATATCATTTACATTTATCTGATGCTATCTGATTGTTCTCTCATCTTTGCTGTGGCTATTTGTCACTAGGCAGTAGCTGGCTTAGTTTCAGTGCACAATGCATTAGATGGTCTATAATCAACATGCCGCTTCTTGTACTCTTTTAACACTCTTAACTTCCCAACTACACGGGAATGTTTAATTTTTGGCATCTGGATCCAATCATATTTGTACTTGCAGGAATGTTGCCCAAGTATTTCAGTTCAGAGTGGTCCTTGGCGAAGTTCCACTTGCATGAAGGTTCTAAATACATTGTTGCTTTCGGCCCCCAAAAGAACACGGTGTTAATTTTGGGCATGGATGGAAGGTAACTACATTTATCCTTAATAGTTATTTTCAAATTTTGACTCTTGATAAAAATAGACCTGGCAATTCGAGCCGCGAGCCAAAAAACTCATGCATTCATACTTTACAACTTTTTATCAGACCTACCCTTTTCCACTAAGTGACGAGACACGTTAGAACTAACGAAAGGTTTTCCGATACAAACACGAGCATTTTTTTGGCCCAAGCCGTTTAGGCATGCGGCCAGCATTGTCATTTATAATAATAAAGCTTCAGGTAGATCAAACATATTGATAACTTAAAGTGACTTGGGATGGACAAATTGCTTCACCTTTCTTGCTTCTATACTCTGCAAATGCAACCATTACTTAGAAGCTTTATTTTTTCTTATTTGTTCTTATCATTGATGCGTAAACTGCAGTTTTTATCGATGTCGATTTGACCCTGTGACGGGTGGAGAGATGATTCAGCTGGAACACCACAACATCTTTAAGCCCTGAGATAAGCTTTTCGACAAAAAATTTTTTGTACTGTCAATTTTCTCGCTAGATAGGGTCGGCTGATATTGTACATATGCAGAGAAGAATAGATAGATTCTATATATAGGCAATGCTTAGAGAAGCAACAAAAAGAAAACAAAAGGAAAGATAAATAGACTTGTTCTATTTTATATAGTTTAGTTTCTTCTTTGAAAATCCAAGTTTCTTGGCATTGTGTGTCTTTGTAGTTTTGATTAGATGAAGAAGAAAATCATGTTCTATTGTCATTAATTATTTAATTCTTGATTTTGACCTTATTGTACCTAAATTTACCTAACAAATCTTTTACATTTTCAAATGCAAAATCTAAAATCAAGTTGTGCCTTTACGTTGGATTTTCTTCAATTTGAAAATCAGTTTTATGCATAATGATACTATGAACTGAATTCAGAATTCTGCTTAAATGTCGTTGACCCAAGACTAGGTTCTTAAGAAGAACAATATAACACACAATGATTTACCCGTGTTTCTTTAAATGTTTGAAGCATTTCTAAAGTAATATGATATCACAAACATTTTACAATCCACAGTAAATCTTGACTTCTAAAATTAGCATATTTTTTTCCAGCACAAGACCACAGATTCAAATTGAGATTTAAGTTTGGATTCAAATTGCATTTAAAAATTACAATAGGACTGAAATAATTGAGAAGAGGAGTCAAATAATAAACAATACTCATAAACAATTCAAAATAAAAAATAAATAAATATATCTACATGCCTGGTTGGGGCAGCAACAATTGCGTGGCCACGAAGCAAGACGATCCGATCCGCGGTTTGTTCTAGATGGGCCCATTATAAACAGTGATCTGATTGATGATTATACGATACGTGTCCTGTAATCAACGAATCACCATTCAGCTTATGATCCATCTTCCCAACGATCAAAAATCACAACAGAACTGAATCAAACAAACAAACAAATTGGAATCTTCCATTTTTGTTTTTCTCCATCTGAATCCACAATCTCCTTTCCAGTTTCGGTTTCCGATTCCGATCCAATTCCATGGCTGCTCTCTCTGCCTTCTCGTCCACTTCTTCGTGGCCCGAATCTAACCCCAATCCTAACCCTAATTTTCTAGCTTCTCACAGCTACGAAGACCCCTCCGATTCGATGCCATTATTCGAGGACTCCACCACCACTCCTCCCGCCTTTCCTCCGCCGGAAGTTCCGTCTCCGGTGACGCCTGATCTGCCTTCGCTCCACCACCTCTCCTTCAACCAGGACCACGGCTGTTTCGCGGCCGGCACCGATCACGGCTTCCGCATCTACAACTGCGATCCCTTCCGCGAGATCTTCCGGCGCGATTTCGATCGCGGCGGCGGGATCGGCGTCGTGGAGATGCTGTTCCGATGCAACATTCTCGCTTTCGTCGGAGGCGGACCTGAGTCTCAGTACTCGCCGAATAAGGTGATGATCTGGGACGACCACCAGAGCCGCTGCATCGGCGAGCTGTCGTTCCGGTCTGAGGTCCGAGCCGTCCGGCTCAGGCGGGATCGGATCATCGTGGTTCTGGAGCAGAAGATCTTTGTTTACAATTTTGCGGATTTGAAGCTCGTTCATCAAATTGAGACCATAGCGAATCCAAAGGGGCTGTGCTCGGTTTCGCAGCAGAGTGGGTCACTGGTGTTGGTTTGTCCAGGGTTACAGAAGGGGCAGGTCAGAGTTGAGCATTACGCGTCGAAGAGGACTAAGTTCATCATGGCTCATGATTCCAGAATTGCCTGTTTTGCGCTCACGCCGGACGGGCAATTCTTGGCTACAGCAAGCACGAAGGGGACTCTGGTCAGAATATTCAATACAATTGACGGAACACTACTTCAAGAGGTAATTTATGTTTGAATTTGAACACAATTCTATAAACCTCTTGATCCCGAAGAGTGAGTTGTAGGATAAAGCTAGAAATTGCTTTGCAGCGCTTGCATATTCTTGTGGTGAATTTCTCATGGAATATTGAAGTTATTTTCTATTGTCCATTGCAATACATTGTTCATAATTACTATGATGCAACTCAGTTTCCAACTGTATGGTAATTGGTAGCTACATTGAAGAGTTGTGTAGATGCTTGTTCGATGCATCATCCACTTGGTATAGTAGTGATGAGTTAATCATCAAAATATTTCAATTGGGTTAAACTTCGATGATTTTGTTATCAAGTGGTGGATTCGCTGAAATAGGCATTTACCTTTGTTATCTTTCCTTGCTTGATGAATGCCGATCAAATTTAGCTGCAGCTAAGAGCATTTGTTTTGAAACCAAAATGTTGATGTATCGATCTTCTGTTGCAAACTTGCAGCATTCCCATCATCACATTATGCATTTTATATTTTCTAGCAGCTAAGGGCAATAGTTCTGAAACCAATATGTTGATGCAGTTACACTTCTGTTGCAAACTTGTAGAGTTCCCATGATCACATTATACATTATGCATATTATAGTTTCTAGCAGCTAGAGCACTAGTTCCGAGACCAATATGTTGACGAAGTTACACTTCTATTGCTAACTTTCAGCATTCCCATTATCATGGTATGGATTTTATACTTTCTAGCAAAGCCAATGCTCACGAGTGATTCATTTTTGTGAATTTTTGTTCCAACACAATACACTGTCTATTCATAAGATAGTTTCAGTTGATTTGTTGTGTGTGTGTGTGTGTGTGTGTGTCATAAGATAATTCTCATGAGTGCTGATTTCAAATTTTCTTTTTAGTCACATTTATTACTTTGATTGTGGTCTAGGCTCTCACTTATGCTAGCTGATTATAGAACATGAAAGTGGATTAAAGTTCAAGTATTAATTGCAGGTACGGAGGGGTGCAGACAGAGCAGAGATCTACAGTTTGGCTTTCTCTAAAAATGCACAGTGGCTAGCAGTCTCAAGTGACAAAGGCACTATTCATGTTTTCAGCATTAAGGTTACTTCAGGTTCTGGGTTCCTGGAGGACGACATGTCAGGAGGCGCTTCTGATCTCAATGCTCCCGTAGCATCACCAGGCTCTTCTCTCTCTTTCATGCGAGGTATGCAATGTTCACTATGACCTTAACTAGGCTTAAGTTGGGAAGACTTGCTGGGGAAATGTTTTACTCCTCCGTCCCAAAATGAGTCTCGGGAAGTATTATTAGTACTTCATGCATAACTAATTTATCAAAAAGGAAAGTTTACACTCTTTTTAGGACATAAATGCCAGAAAAACATGTCACTCATTTTCGATTAGAGAGAGTATTTACTTTTATATCAATGAAATGAGTGACATTTCCCAAATTAATAAATGAAGCAAAAAAGAAATAGATTCATTTTATATTCATGATTATTTAATGTATCCATTTCAAGCAACTTCTGATGGATCATGGATGTTGCATCAAGAGGTATAATGAATTTCAGTTTCAGTAAAGATTTTCAGATGTATAACAATCGTTAAATCGTAAGTAGTTTTTTTTTTCTTCTCCCCCTTTGATGTTTCACGTGGTTTGTTGTTTCTAATTGGGGTCAATTGATGGATAGGGGGCTTACAATAATACAAGATATAAATAGTAAAAGGGATTGGACAATTACAAAATGTTTAACGTATATGTTTGCTAACTATCAAACAATGGAAGGGTTTTCTTTTGGCCTACGGATCTGACACAGGTTTACTGGCAGGAGTGTTGCCTAAGTATTTCAGCTCGGAGTGGTCAGTGGCTAAGTTCCACTTGCTTGAAGGTTCACAATACATTGTTGCTTTTGGTCACCAAAAGAACACAGTGGTAATTCTTGGCTTGGATGGAAGGTAAGTAGATAACCAACCTAATGACATACATACTTGTGTCGAGTCTGATATTTAAGAGTCTGGTACGTCGGCTGATGGGTCCTGTTGTGCTATTTACGGTTATAGTTATTACTTGAAGTGACATGTTGAAAGCATTTTTTTTGTAAGAATTGATTGTGCACGATCTGCAGTGGGTTCTAAAAATTGTCGAGGTCATGCACAATCACATTCTATGAATTGTGCTCGATCTGTTTTCCAATTTTACAAATGAAAAACTGTGCAATTAAGTTTTTCAGTTTTTTTAAAACTTTTCTAGAAAACTAGATAGATACTCCACAACGAAACAAATCCTTAATCTCGACAATTCTTAGAATGCGAGTAGTTGGTCCTATTGCTAGATTGTTTTTAAACATTTCTACCTACTTGCACTGGTGTTTTAAATTACACAACTAAACAAACCCTTAATCTCGACAATTCTTAGCATGCGAGTAGTTGGTTCTATAACAAACTTTAGGACATTGTTGACAATCCATATGTAACTAACTACGCAAAATAGATCATGGCCAACTATTCTGAAACAGAAGTACTGTATTTTTCATTACACATCTTGGTTTCTTCATTTGATGAGCTTTTATCATTGTGGTCCAATTGAATTTGGTTGCAGTTTCTATCGCTGCAAGTTCGACCCTGTGACCGGTGGAGAGATGACTCAACTGGAATTTCATAATTTTCTAAAGCCAGAAGATGCTTTTTAATCACAGATTTGTATTTCCTACTTTCTTGACTCTTTCTCTCACTAATTATCTATTTAGCATTTTTCCAGTTTGTATGCTTCTCCACTTGCCCTCTTTTAGACTGTAGTGATGGGTGCAGTACAGTCTGTTGTAAATATGTGAGTATTAATATTGGTACTTACTTCAACACTTCTATGTAAATTGTAAAGCTCTAGTTATAAAAATAAAATGAGACATACATAATTTTCATGCAATGATTTACATCAAATGTACAGGTAGGTTCACTTTACACTTTTTGTACAAATTTACACTTTTTGTACAAATGAATACTTGAACTGTTAATTTTTTACAATGATGTGTACTAATGTAACAGTCTAGTACACAATGTCAATACATGGAGAGTGACATAAAATTCGTTGATGAATGCTAACATAACATTTTAGTTGACAATTTTAGTTGACAATTAGCAAATTTGTTTGGTTCTGCACTAAATCAAATCAGACTGCATGCCAATAAAAATTACATTTTTGAAAGAAAAATTTGAAAAATATGTTGGTTACACTAAACCAGATCAAACCGCATGACTTTTATTCATATCAGGGAATGAACTAGACCAAATTTTGCACAATCTTATTTGTGTATATAAAATAAAACTAAAAATATACTATTTTTAAAATAGTCATTCAAGATCGTCAAAGACAGTCAACACATGTTAATGTTAATAAAAGACAATAAAAGCGGATCAATGTTTTGTCACTCTTATAAAAATCACGTCATAATTGTCACACAAACATGCATTAACGATTTTCTTGAACCCGTTAATAATTCATAGATTTAATTATACAAAATTTAATAAAATAGTTTTAATTGTATATTTGATAAAAATTCAAGTATGAAAAATATGCATGCCTAAAATGAAATTAATACTTTTATATAAACCACTGTTATAACAGTTGACTGATCTATATTACTCTTTTTTCTTAAAGTATCTTACTATCTTAATTAAGAATTTGTGTAAGATCAAAATTGGTTCCATCTAAACCACTAGTGAAGATTCGAGAGTTCAAGATCTCTAATCTCTTGGCACTTTCGCTAACTACAGGATGTCCAAGTTTCAGAAACCTGAGGACATTTCAGATTTTTAACTTTTCTTTAATCTTTGGGCAGAGCTCCATCTTCTGGATGCCCCATGAAGCATCTCTGAATTGGCTCAGCATTTTCAAAGTTTTCAGATTCACATGTTTGTTTTTCAAGTTGTAATCAACTTATTTGAATAACACCACCAATTCCTATTTTATATGTTTGGCACAAAATGGGTTAAAGATCAGAGACATTTCTGTGACTGTACTAGTGTCATTTAAAAACAAACTAAAGATTGGGACCATTTGATAGATGTAATAGTAAATGCCATAGAAAATTGGTCGGGTGTAGCTATTCATGATCTTCAGTATATTTTCTATGCAGTATAAGGTACGGGTTTTCTTTTGACTACTATCCCTATAATTGGTGTTATTACCATTTCCATTGCTTGGAACTAGGCTATCAAATCTCAAGAAGATGCCAATTTTCTCAGTATAATATTTGCACAGAAATTTATGGTTTGACTGAATCACATACCTGATTTTCATTTGAGCAGCAATGATTTTGGCTGATTCCACAGCCCCCATGTGGTTGGTACCAAGAACCGTCAGTAGATGCTATCTGTAGCCTCTGTAGATGCTGACTGCGACGCTAGACCTGCTCTGTTCGGCATCAAGAATTTTAGACTCAAATCACATGGAGCATTGCTAAAAGATAATCTGAACACATAGCATTAGGTAAAAAGAAAAGACTGTTTTCTTCAAAGTTCATTACTGATCACGTAATCAAGGGAAAATATAGATTGTTTGTATCAAATTTCAAGGTAGATTTACAGGCTATAATATCAACTTGAAGTTGTTTATTAGCATTGGTTCTAGCAATCAACCATGTGAGACTGTGATCAAAGATCCGGTTGAATTTCAACGTGTATAGCAGCTGTTATCTAACAAATAAGTTATTTTTTATAATTAAAACTGATTTAATAATAGAATAGAAAAGAGATGTTACTAGAATGGATCCCACAACATACCTTGCTTATGTGTTGGTTGCTCCATGTCTATAAATATGGGACACATCCACAATCTGATCAGCATCTTTTTCAAGACCTCCATCTCTCAAGCATATATAGCTTTAGAGCTTTAGCCACTCACTGCCTCTAAAAATGGCGCTGAAGCTGCATGGTCTTCCCATGTCAACCTGCACCAGTCGGGTTCTGACTTGTCTCCATGAAAAAGATGTTGAGTTCGAGCTCGTCCCAGTGGACCTTTTCGCCTGTGAACACAAACAGCCTCCATTCCTCGCCAAGAATGTAAATATATGCAACTAATTTCTCTATCTGTTCCTTACTTCTTTTACTCATTGAATCTAAAGAAAACTTTTATTTTCCTCTCATGTGCTTGCAGCCCTTTGGTCAGATTCCAGTACTAGAAGATGGGGACCTAACTCTTTTCGGTAAGTTTCAATCTGTTACCATATAGAACAGTTTTCTAAAAGACAGTACGTAACAGTAGATAATATTTTTCTCGCAGAATCTAGAGCAATCACAGCTTATGTGGCTGAAAAATTCAAGGAAACTGGTTCCGATCTCATAAGGCACCAAGACCATAAAGAAGCAGCATTGGTCAAGGTATGGATTGAGGTTGAATCCCAGCAATTCAACCCTCCAATCTATGCAATTGTTTTCCAGTACTTTGTGGCACCGATTCAAGGCAAATCGCCTGATCAGACAATTATTGACACCAACCTGGAGCAGCTAGGTAAAGTACTTGACGTGTACGAAGCAAAGCTGAGTAGCTCCAAGTACCTAGCCGGCGATTTCTATACTTTGGCTGATCTGCACCACCTCCCTTACACTTACTACTTCATGAAGACTCCATGTGCATCACTGATCAACGACCGTCCTCATGTTAAGGCGTGGTGGGAAGATATTTCTACTAGGCCTGCTTTCCAAAAAGTGGCTGAGGGCATGAATTTTGGTGAGAAATGATAATGAGAGGTTATGTTCCAATGTATTACAAGAAACATCAAAAATATGGTGGTTGTCATCTAAAAGAACTTCTAAATCTTAATAACAGTGGTAGTAATTCCGTTATCAAATTGTGTTTTTATATGGGGAATTGTCGGTAACTTGCAATGTCATGAGGATCTAGTACTTTGGAAGTGGAATTGTGCTCTCTGAGCTCTACTCCTAACATATAGTTTCACTAATAGGACAAATGAAGACTAGTGACACACATTCATACAAAATAATCCAAAATAGTTTCATTCATCAGACAATTGAAGACTAGTGATGACATGCATAATTTGAAATAATTGCTAAGCAAATAGATAAATTTGCAGCATGCTCATAGCATCAGATCAACAAAAAAAATATCTATCACCTTTGGACAAATTACAGCTCTACTGGCTCAGCTGTAACGATGCAAGTACACTTTTACAACTCCAAAATAGAATATGATCAGACTAAATCTGGGAGAAATATGTTGATAAAATCAATCTCTCGTCAGTGTTCATGATTTGCACCTCCTTCCTGCCAAGAGAAGTTAAACCATTATATTCAATATTTGTCATGCCAATTAGAATGGACTCAAAAAGGCATTGAGAACTCATGCTAAATAGTTCAAAGCACTTGCAGTGCTGAAGAACTCTCTCTGTAATATATACCAAGAAGAGGACTGCATAATTCAACCTCTCAAATGGTCAAGGTCTCTCGATAACTGAAAATATGAACTTATGTAGTTCCATTTGCATCAAAGTTTAACTTGGTTTTAGATCCAGTGTAAAGAATCAAAGAGGGCTTTACGTACCATGGAGGGTGAATACGAATCAAGTTCCCCACTTCAAGCTCAACATCACTGCAAACTCTCGGACTAAAAATAATTGTCTGTTTACTCCCTCCATCTTCAATAGCTATTTCATTGCCCCCTGTCCAGTGGAGGTTGTTCTGCAAAAACAAACATGCATCTTCAACCATTATATAACACTTCTGACCACAAATTGTGACAATGCATGTGCTTTTTATTCCCCTCGAAGAACAAAGGGAGTGATAAAGAGAGACATGTATTGATGAACAAACAAAAATCCTATAAGAGCTGCAAGTTCTTATATTTTATAAAGTCACTACCTCTAGAACAGGTGATCAAAGTATACTTTGAAAACAATGTCCTACAAGGTTAGATTGCACAGTTCTTTTCATATGAATTATGTCTAAGAATATAGAGTTGTGATGATCGCAAATATCTAATTATCATGTTCCTTGTAAATATTGGAAGCTTCAAGCATTGTTAGGGTAGAGAATACCATATAATTTGAAGCATAACTATTACACCTGCAGTTAAACACTTTTGTTTAGCAACTGCAAGACCAAGGTTTCAAAGATCATACACATTGAACATTACCTCATTGTTATCAGTAAACGAGCAATGACAAACAGTCAACTTCGCATCCAGATATCTAGACAGGATTTTAACATTAACACAACCTGGTTCATCAGAGAAATGAAACAAAAGTGAACTAAGCAATGAGAACATGCAATCAGAAGCTCTTTTCTGTCAATTATGATAATGCTTGAACGAGCATTAGAAATTCAATAGAAGAGAGGTTTTTTACCACTTGAGCAAGCTCCTGCCTGTGACCTCTTCAAGAATGCCGTATCTCTTTCTTTTTCAACTTGCATGACTTGCTGCAACTTCCCAAATAATCCAACGCTGCAAAATTTGGTAGCATAAGAGCATGGTTGGCTTAAAAACTAGATATTTGGAACAGCCGCTACCAAATATCAAAATGCATCTGCATGACTAGAAATTATACTCTCAACATTACCCCTGCAGTCTAGAAATTGCAAACAGACCCCCTTCATTTGAGGAAGTTGCACCTATAACTTCCTGAAACCGATCTACCATAGTTTGCCTTTTCTTTTCTGGAATGATAAGCTTTAAATGCTGATAAACAGCATGCATAAGTATATAACTTAAGATACTTGCCACTTGCCAGTAGATAAATTCAAGAAGACGAAATCAGACAACAGTTTCGACAAATATACCTCATCATCACTAGATGATCCACTACCCATGGGCTCAGGGGGGTCTTCATTGTCTATGATTCTATCTCCCAATGAAGATATGCTTCGCTTGGTGACATGATGTGTCCTCCTTCCTCCTGTTCTACTGTGCTGCAGCCAATAGCAGAATCAGACTAAGAGCACATGTCTGCAGCAAAAAGAAGTAATAAGGACACTTATTGTCCAAAGAAGAAAGCAAACCATTTGAGTATTTTCTTGCAGCACACTATTCTTATCCTGAAGGCAACCTAAGAGCTCAGTCATTGAATGTTGAATACAACCATTCCCAAGACCTTCTACTTCAGCTGGCAGAATCTCTAGTTGTTTCACCTCCTCGCCATGAAATTCATCAAGATGTTCAGATATTGAATTCCCTTCACTTGTGTGCTCCATAAGTCTAGAATTTTCTGATTCATGAACTTTAATCATAGAAATGGGAGGCCAAGAGACCCCTTCCTTTGGTGACTGGAAACGAAATGAAAATTTTGGCCTGGCTTTGACTTTGAGACCTGTGGCAGAGATAACCAAATTCCGTCAGTATAGAACTTATTAGAGAAGAAAGAAAAGGTCGTGTTGTCAAAGATTCAAAAGCATCCAGAAAACCACATCTTATCTCAGACCCAACAGCAAGTTAAATGAATTAGCAAACTCAATGATAGTCAACCAACAGGTCTAGTAATAATTTATAACCTTACCAATAAAATGCACTTTTGACAGTCTATGGGTGTCCAAGTATTTTAGCGAAAGGAACATCAAAATCTGAAATAAATATTGAATTTTCCCTTCCAAAGGCTTAGCACTAGGGCATGCATGAACCTATTATGCTCTCCTACTGCTAGAAGAAAGGACTAAGAAATGTAGCCTTTTCCAGTCATGTACTTATTCATACATACATTTTAATGAGCAGATTTTCGGAATGAGGGCATAACACAGGTAACATGGAATATTAGAACAGTTTAGGTAATTAAAACCGACATAGTGATAAGTTGTGAGGATCTAAACCTTTTGCATTGAGTAAAAACTAAGGAATATTAAGTGGGCAGGATAGCATATAGTAGAACCTGCATTTAAATGATAAGAAAAACAAGTAACACATAAAACCAGAAAGCACAAACATGCCTATTTACTTCCCCTGAAACTTTTACGAGCACGACAAAGTTCTACCCGGCAAAATATCATGGAATGCAAACATTAGTGCACAAGATCTATAATAAAATATACCCTCAGAAGATTTAATTGGTCTTGAATAGATAGCATAAGACGATGAACTGGAAGCATTTTCATTCAAGCGAACCAGTGACGCAGCTTCTTTGTTTACCGCGGACCATGTATCTGACTCATCCTTCTTTTCATTTCCAAAGTTATGACAGTTAACTTTCAGTGACTTTTGAGCATCTGCCATAGATGAAGCTTCTAGAAATACATTGTTCTCCTGCCAAAACTTATTATCTGAAGTTAAAAATTACTTGAACAAAAACCAGACAGCAATGAACAAAACCAGGCACGTGATCATCAATGCAACTTTGAATGTATACCTCATCATCAGATATCTTCTCCACATCTGAGTCTGATGCATACGCCTTCTCTGGGGAGCAGCTAAGATCACTCTCATTCTGGAAATCAGGAATTTTGACATCTTCTGAAGAGACACCCGCTTGCTTCTGATAATAATAGCATTATTGTGACATATAACTATTTGAATACTTTGTGGCTATAAACAAAATCATAAATCACAAATACATAAGAGGGTTCACATGCCTTCTGTGATAAACTGCTAATTATCCTTCCATGAAGTAGTTCATCCGTACCTGCACCACAAATGAACACTCATGTTCTGAATAGCTGTTTGATGATCATCATAAAATTGCAATTGCAGTAAACAGCGTGAAAACCAGAAGACAAGCTTAGCAACATTCAGAATTGAGCAACTACAGAAATTCAAAAAGAGCAAGCTTAATCAGGCACCTCTGAGGGTTGCAAATTGCGATTGAATCCCCAATTTTCTCTACCAAAACACAAAAACATAGTTCAAATACACATAAAATCATCGCAGCTTGAACTTCCAATATAGAACAATAAAAAAAATGAAAGAATATGGAATTGACATAAATTTACAAAACCATCAAAGTGTCACAACCTTGTTCTCTGCTTGTTCGCTCAATGAAACACAATCATTTGGCCAACTACAGTTGAAATCTTCTTCGTCTACAAGTTGCATACACAAAATGAAAAGTATATTCAAAACATCGATGAATGAACTCTTGATCTATATACACACACAAAAGAAAATTCGAAATCAGTTGAAAAATTACCAGAAATGCTCAGATCAGAATCAGGATTTTCCTGCATCAAACATATCAGAAGAAACAATCGATTAGCCAATCTTCTCCTCGAAATTACTTTTTCCGAGTAGAACAAGCTTAAGCAATAGGTTAGGGTTTTACCGGGAATCGGTTTTGCCGCCACATTTGCAAATTTTCCAGAGAGAAAAAAAAACGGTCGATCACAATTTTAGCTTCAGTGTATGAATCAGGTGGAGATTAGAATTGTTAAAAAAAATACTATATTTAATAGAAACAAAATTTAATATGAAAATAAAAATCCAAAACGACGCCAGCACAATACGAAACGGCGGAAACTAATTGCTTTCCTAGTTTGGTTTGGTCCCAACTAATTAAATTACCCACTAAATCGGTTTAGTTTGCATGCTACTCAGTACACAACCGACCTCTTCCACTAATCTTACTCAACGGTCAAGATTCAAAACACAACGTACATTCGTCTTATCTAACGCTCATAAAGAGTTGCAAGTTTCACCTAAAATAGTCTTGCTTACAGCTGATTTTTCCTCAACCCGCCCCTCAAATTAAACCCGCGCAAATTTGAATATTTTCTTTCCCGAAAATAAAATTTAAAATATATTTTCCATTTTTAATTATTAGTTTATTACTGGAGCAAAAGGACAGAGCAGAGCACAGTGGTTGAGAATCGAATCGGCGATTGATCGATGAAGATATCGAAGAGCAAAACCCTAAAGAGGAGCAACAATGGCAGAAGAGCAAGTGGCAAGATGAAGGGGACGCTGGGGAGGCACTTGCAGCTCCAGCTAGGGCAGGTCTCTCTCCTCCGTTACCAAGCTGCTTCTTCGTCTTCTTCTTCCATTTCCAATCCCTCGCTCTTTCACAATCTTCACGACACTCAAATATCTGATTCGCTCTGCCTCGATTCCACTTCGGCGGCCGCCGGTGATGCCGGCGAGGAGGCTGTTGTTGATGAGAAAGATTGCATTCTCAGCCAGGACTTCTTTTGGTAAATCTCTCTCCATCTGTTTCGATTTATTGCATTTGTGTGTACGGCTGTATGATGATGAAGGCGTTTTGGTTGATGAAACTGGAATTAGCTGTAATTTTGTGGAAACTGTGTTGTGAATTAGTGAAGAACTCTATGCATCCCCAAATTTGGAGAAGCAGTTGAAGTGATAGGGATGTTTTCAATTTCTAGATAATTAGGGCTTCATGCCACTCCCAATCCATTAAAAGGAAGAAGTAAAAAAAAATGTTTCTTATCTACATTACACTGTGATTTATATTTGGACTCATGATGGGAGTTAGCAAAGATCATTGGAAGCACAATGCATTGGATGTCATTATATTTTTGTGTTTGTTCTTTACTTTTATGGTATGATGACAGTCCACTGAAAGTTCAGTTAGCTGCAACTTTTAATTTGTTGGTGATTTGTTTGTTTATTTTGAGAATGCAGCACTCCTGATTATATTACCCCGGATAATCAAAATACATTGACCAGCTGGGATTGCAACAAGGTAAACGTTGTTGAAGTTTAAGTATCTTATGGGTGGTATGATTTTTTTTCTTTCTGAATTTGATTACTCTTTGATTTTCCAGGAAAACACACCTTGCCCAAAATCACCTGAAAAAATAACTACTGGCAAAAGCAAATTACTTCAGAATGGTGAGATAATAGTGGCTGTGAATTTGAGTTTATTTGTATCAGTTTCCTAGTTTATAAATGTTAATCACTTCATGCAATGTCCACAGCGTTACATATGGATGTGTTCTCAATTAATTATCTTATATAGTTATTTGGTTGTGGAATAAAATACCTGGATGAGAAAGTTTCTCTAACTTCAATTTTAATATCATACTTGTTCCAGATAGTATTGCAGTGAATCCTCTTAGTCCTACCTTGTTCGGTCAACTAGAGGACATTACTGAGGATACTTTTGGCGAAGATGAAGAAGAAAAAGAGAAAACCTTATTAACTGAACCACAAAAGAAACGGAATTATGTTTCACAATCTGCAGTTGCGTTACGCTGCCGGGTTATGCCCCCTCCTTGCATTAGTAATCCTTACATAAAGGAAGCTTCAGAAATGGATATAGATCGGTTTGGCAACCAAAGATTAAAATGTGCAGGTATGGTTCTATTAATTAGTCTGTTTATCCACCGAGAATTACCACTCGGTATTTTACTGACTGAAATGAAAATGAAATATGTAGTTTAATCTGTAATTTGGCTTGCCACATCTTGTTGTTTGTAATTATTCTTTTTATTTTCCTTTTTCATCATATGGGGTAAGGGCTCCTCGCTAAAGATCCCAAATTAATTGTATTTATTCAATATACAATCTCCAGGATTATTCCCCACAGTCATTGGTGGAGATGGCCTTTCACGATATCACGCAGATTTTCATGAGATTGAGGTATACTTGTCATGCAGTAGCTAAGCTCTTATTTGAAATTCTCTACCTTCTTGTCTAATTTATTAAGCTGTGTTTCCTTTCCAGCAAATTGGTACTGGGAATTTCAGTCGTGTTTTCAAAGCTTTGAAGAGAATTGATGGTTGCATGTATGCTGTAAAGCAAAGCACAAGACATTTGCATCAAGAAACAGAAAGGTAGGTGTTTTGTATGTGCTTCTACATACATACACACCCACATATCCATTTCTTCTTTTAGCAACTTGCTTACTCAATCATCTTGGCAGGAGGAAAGCTCTAATGGAAGTTCAAGCTTTGGCAGCTTTAGGTCTGTACATAAATGACTTGTTGGTTTTTCTGTTCATTCTCTATAAGCATTGTTTTTTTTACTGTTTTTATCTACTTGGTTTTCAGGGTTTCATCAAAATGTTGTTGGATACTATTATTCTTGGTTTGAAAATGAACAACTCTACATCCAGATGGAACTTTGTGAATATAGCTTATCGGTCAATAGAGCTTCAGAATCATTCACAGAGGGAGAAGCACTGGAAGCATTGCTTCAGGTGATTCATTATGGATAATTTCCTTAATGTAATAATGGGTTGCCACGATGTTTGAAACACTCCTACATGTTGCTAATATTTTCCTGTCATCTGAACATATTTTGATTTACTCCTTTGAGGAGCTACCGTACTGATATCAATATTTATATAGATTGCTAAGGCGTTGCAGTTTATACATGAGAGGAGAGTAGCTCACTTGGATGTAAAGCCCGATAATATTTATGTCAAGAATGGAGTTTATAAATTAGGTGACTTTGGCTGTGCTACTCTTCTTGATAAGAGCCTGCCAATTGAAGAGGGTGATGCACGTTATATGCCTCAAGAAATCCTGAACGACAACTATGATAATCTTGACAAGGTTGATATCTTCTCCCTGGGTGCTTCTATCTTTGAGCTTGTGAGAGGGTCACGTCTGCCAGAATCAGGGCCTCAGTTGTCGAATCTTAAGGAAGGGAAATTACCACTGATTCCTGGGTATTCAATGCAATTTCAGAACTTGCTAAAGGTACTAAATATCTCTTTATTTCGTTTGAATGTAGAAATATATATAAACCTCGCTCTGTACTTTTTTCACATTCAATACTGCTTTGAATTTGTATGGATACTATAGCAATACCATCATTGACGCTGACTCATTATTCTGATCATTTGATGCATCAGGCCATGGTGAACCGGGATCCTAATAGACGACCTTCTGCTAAAGACATAGTAAACAATCCAATTTTCAACCGGATCCAGAAAACAGAAAAACACAAGTAAAGCCCCAACTGGATTATAACTTATGACGGGGAGGTGGGTGCACTTTTTTTGTACATGTCTGCTATCTATGAATGGCTAAATTTTGTTGCCAATACGCATTTCGGTTGTCTATGCACCAATTTTTCTTCCTACACTCTGTTATGGTGCAGATTTTGTAAATTTTGAAACGTGACCATTTGGTAGTTCCTGTAATATAACAATTTCAGCTTATGCTGTCTCAGAAGTTCTCTGTTTATTCAATCATCTTTTGGTAATGTCAGCATAACTTGCACAGCCGGTTTGTTGGATAAAAAGTTAAACACTTGAAGTCATGAACCAAATGTAGGATAAGCTTTTGTATTTTAATAGTAGTCTTGAGGATCTTAGAAACCGTATTTTCTTTGTATTTTTTTTAAGGGAATATGCTAGAGCTTCTCATTAGATCAAGAAATCTCGAATTACAGCTTCACGAGCAGTCCCATTACTAGGCATACCATCCCAAAAAACTACCCCATCTATTTCTGCACTATCTCTAGCCAGAATATGAGCTACCCCATTACATTTACGAGAAACATAAAGAAAGCAAATAGAAGTAAAATAACCAGATAAGTTTTGAATGTCCTGATAAATAAAACCCAAGGCACTAGGAAAACCTTCCCCTCCGGTCTTGACCGCATCAACCACCAACTTTGCATCCGACTCGATAATAACATGAGTCAACTTCTTCGAAATAGCCCACCTCATCGCCTCTTTTATCGTAAGAGCTTCGACCTCCTCCGCCTCTCCCGAACCCGACCAGCAAGCTTGACCGCCCCCCACACATATACCCACGGCCAACCGGCCTATCCAACCCCCTCCTTTCCTATTTCGACTCGCAAAAATAGCACATCTGTGTTAATCTTAACATATGGATCATCCGGATTAACCTATTTATCATTCGTCACAGATCTCGCTTCCTGAGTCTCACGTGTATGCAAAGTCGACCATGCTTCCCACATTAAGAGAGCCATTATAAGAGTTTCCTCCGACCCCATCCAATTGTTTTTCCAAACTCCCTCGTAGCGCGATTTTCATAGACTCCAACTAACGTACATCGCCTTCTCAAATAGATCCGGCTCGCTCCTACTTCCAACCGAGTCCAACCACTCCCCTACCGAGCTTGCACTGAGGACCGCTCCTTCCATACCTACCCTCCTCCAAACTGAGAGTGCGAAAGAGCAATGAAACAAGGCATGGACTATCGTTTCGGGGTACATACCACATCACGGACATGCTAAAGGAATCTTCACTCGTCGGGAAACAAGGCGTTCTCTAACTGGAAGGCAACCCAACAAAGCCCTCCACATACAATGTTTTACCTTCCCCTGAACCCGAGCACTCCAAATCTGTTTCCAAGGCAGAACCGAAGTCCCCCCATCCTCCATAGCATCCCGACCCAGCCAATAAGCATTGCGAACCGAATAATTGCCCGTGCGCTCATGTTTCCAGTACCACGTATCACGGTTTACTGAGTCACTAAGCCGAATTTTATCAATTGCTTTGCAGGATGCGGGGTCAAACAATTGCTGAAGCATGATTGTGTTCCATCTACGAGATCCCGACTCCATTAGATCGGCAACAAACAAAGAGCCCGCCACCACCCTCTGCATGCCGGCCTTCACCGCCGGCCTAAAGCGGGAGCACGACGGGACCCACGGGTCAGTTAAGGCCCTAGTCTCCATCCCTGATCCGATTCGTTTTACACAACCTTCTCGAACCAATTTCTGAGTCGCATAGATACTACGCCAAACATAACTTGGGTCGTTACCGATATCTGCCTCAAGAAACGAACAATTCGGGGTGTAACGCGCTTTAAACATACGACTAAACAGGGAGTGAGGAGCCTGAATCAAACGCCACAATTGCTTACCAAGAAGAGTGATGCTACACATAATTTTGGGCTCATATTTGAGACCCATTTGTTTATCAAGCTCACCTAATGATCAAGCCCACTCAATGATCAAGCCCAATTAATGGCCAAGCCCAATTACTTGATCAAGCCCAAGTGGCAAATATGTCTACATTCAATGAATCTAGTTGGTACTTATCTTATAAGTAGCCAACCAATCAGATTCAAGGAGTGACATCATCTCCACCAATCAGAATTGAGCTCTTTCACTATAAATACCCCATAAG
>JAYMTF010001846.1:0-21022 GCA_036897485.1 Pelargonium nanum | reverse complement strand
TTCATAGCTATTACCTTGACACCAAAGAAGAGTTCGACCCAAGACTTGATTTCTGTCCTAGTTGATCTTGATTCGACATTAAAAGTATATTGATTAATGGCCACTAATAGCAAACTTTTTTCTGTAGTCTCAAAAGTCGTAACATATGCATCTAAATTTTTAAATTTTAGCACGGATAACAAAAAATGCTAACTCGGTTACTTTTAACTTGAAAAGATACGTTTGTTCTTATCATATTCTTCCCCAATTTAATCGTCGTCTCTTCAAGACTTTTTTGGTTTCCGTTTCCTTTCCCACCACCTTAATTTCCATATACTGCTTGCTAGGTTCGGTCTCTTTCTCCAATGTATCTTCTTGATTGTGGAAAAAGCCGGCACTTTTATGGGCGATCTCCGAGTTCGCTCGCCGGAACCAAACGGCGCCGTTTGCAGCACCCACAAATGCTCAGGTATAGTCAACATTTGGCTCCAGGGAGAGGAGGAGATGGGTCATGTTTGGGTACGTTCAAAATTTGATCAGAACTTCACTGGGCTGTGAGGTGAGACTGATTTTATTTTCTCTCTACGCCATGCATTGATGTGTTTGGGACCTTGGGTTATAAATTGAATCTGTTTATTTACATAAGGAAAAAAATATATTTATTGAATTTAAATTCTTTTTTCAGGTCAAGAACCTGCTCGAAAAGACGATGAGGAGGAGGAGGAGGACAGCGAGGAGGAGTTAAAGTTATGAAGAATCGTTTATGATTATTTGTATGTTTGATAATTTAGAGAAAATATATATAGTTTAAAATTAATGAATGTGTGTTAATTATGTAATTTCTTGATATGGTATCATCTTTGTATAGTTGATGATGTTGCGTCCAATTTCAAATGTGAATAATAATAAAATCATATTTTTACCACTTTAAAATATTTGTCCATGTGTTGATTAATATGTTAAAATATCTCTATAGTTAGTCTTAATTATTTTTATTGAACATATCAAATACTTGTTAAATGTAGTTATTAAAAATACATTTATATGGACAAAGAAGAAATATTAATTAAAAATACGATCAAATTCTCCAAAGAGTGTTGTATGGATATAGTTACAAATATGTCTTTTTTTATTATAAGAAACAACCTTTCATAAAAAAGAGACTCAAGGAGGAAAGGAAACCAGAACCTCCTCCCTGGCCAAAATGTTCAGTTACAAATATATGTCAATCCTTCATTCAGATTCAAATTATATGTTCTTTAGTCTCTACCTCTGCATTATGTTGGTGGGTCAATTTAATTATGTTGCTCCATCAATTTCATGAAATTTGTCAAACAAAAATAAAAGTGTTGCTATTATTTTGGTCCATTTCAAGTAAATATCAAAAGCTCACTCACATGATAATTGATTCGACATAAAAAATTGGTCACCTCACGACCAATAGACGGGCGATGCGTGGCATGACAAGTCAAGGTCAAAGTCAAGTAGAGTGAAATTGGGTCTCCAACACAATAGGACCACGTGAGCCGCATGGACCCACGAAGTCATGTGGGAGGCACGGTCAAGATGGGCCCACTCGGCCTCACCCCCTCTTTCTCTCTCCTATGGTCGGCCCCAAGGGATGCCTAGCCCCTGGGTCCCGTTTCCTTATTTTCTAAATTGAGTTGTCATCCATCAAAATGAGTTTGATTGGAATTAGGAAAGTTCAAGATAAGGAAATAAAGAGGGGACCTCTGCCATCAGGGACCTCTCCATCAGAGACCTCCCCATCAGGGACCTCCCCACTGGGGACCTCCCCGTCAGGGACTTACCCACCGGGGACCTCCCCACCAGGGATCACCCATTAGGGGTCACCCATCAAAGGTCACCGGACCAAGGGTCCCCATATAAGGGTCTTGGAGGCAGAAGGCTACCGGCATCAAAAAGACATGAATCAAGATAGTTCGAGAAATGGGAGCACTGACCTAGGAGTGGACAATGTGGTCGGCCATGGATCTCGGAGAGCTCCCATGCGCCCCACCTGGCTCCACGCCCTAGCCCATACACTCTCCCGGACACCTATTGAAGATTGACTTCACCTCCCACATGGCCGGAGATTGAAGATAGCGAGAGCCCAGTGACAAGCAAGGTCAACTGGCAATGAGACAGACTGAGAAGGCCGGCTGCCTTACTGGTGTGCAGAACCAGTAGGTACCGCACCACCATCCATCACCTGCCCTGTTGGTGTGAGATCCAATAGGCAGCGACCTAGAGACGCAGAGCCCGCGGGCCCCACCTCAACGACGGCCAATCAGAAGCCGCCGTGTGTCAGGTAAGCTTGTAGACTATAAAAGAGTCTCAAGCCCACATTATCAGGTTCGGTCATTTTACTCTATGAACATACTCGCAAGAACTCGAAACGCTCTCAAACATTCTTCGTGTGTTCATCGTTATCTTCGAATATTATTCGTCTCAAGAACGATATTTGGAGATTCGATTCTCAGTCAATTCCATATTTTCTGTTTGTGTGGAGATTTATTCTCACGCCGGAGGCGATTCCTCGGACACACATTCGGGGTACTGCTTAACGATGCGTTACCTACGCGGGCCCACTGTCACTGACCAGTTACGATACCGTATTGAACCCTTGAATTTGACTTAGAAAAATAGTCGAATCAATAATGTAATTTTCTTCGATATTCTGTAGATGGGGACCTATAATAACTTTAGCTGTTTCTGGAATGGGATGACCTGGATCCTACACAAGTTTGTTTTTTTGTTTGCCATGTATTTCCATTCATTTAATGCCAACACATGCAACTATATATGCATTAACAGTACAGGAAGGGTAGAAGTGTAATTTCTCTTCTACCAAGCAAAATATGGATCCTTCTGGAGGAAGCCATATTTCCATTTTTGAGGATCATAGCTATTTGATTTCAACATATTGAAATTGAGGATCATTGCTATTGCATTTCAACTTCAATGAGATACTACTATTCAGAGAGTAAAATTTTGTTTACGTGACACATCGTAAGCAGCGTTCGGGTGTTGTCTAGGTGTGGTAAAAGTGTTGTCATAAATATAGTGAGCTCTTTTACACATTCGTGGTGGCAAATTGTAAGGTGTTACAGTTATTGGCCAACATGATAATATTGTTGCTCACTCTAACCAAAGAGTAGGAATTCATTTGTGGTACGTACACAACCCGACTCACGTTACGCGGTTTTGATGCAAATTCTTCGTTCTTGGTGTTGAAGTCTGCATAGGTCAAAGCGGGTTTTGATTCAGGACAACCCTCCTTATGTTAACATTTTAAATAAACATGCAATAACCAAACTACTAAACCTACAAAACTTGAACAAAAAGCCAAGAAAGTGAAACACATTATTTCCAAGAACCAGAGACATTTCCAAGATCTTGTGAACCTTTATTTCCGGTTATAGCATTCAAAACCCTAACCATTACAAAATCTACATGCTGCATACAAATTTTCTTGAGCATTTTATGCTGCATCTAATACAAATGTTATTGAGAATCAGAGAAAATTTATAAAAAAAAGTGAGTAAGAACTTGAGGTAGTGGTTGCATAACTTTTCACTACTCTTTCTTCTCTTCCTTAGCTTCCTTCTCTTCCTTGGCAGCAACTTCTTTAGCAACATCCTTCACTTTTGGCTTCCCTTTCTTTGGCTTCATGAAGCAAAAACATGAACAACATGGACACTGAAACAAGAACTTCATTGCTTCAATTTCACCTTCTTTGGCCTCTCAAGAACTGGTTTCAAAGAAAACCTTATAATGTGCACACACACAAAAGTTGAGCAAATTGCATGCCCTTTTTCTATCTCTTTTCCTTATCTAAGTACTGTTATTCAACTTTCTTTTGCTTTTATTTTTTTATGCAATGCCCATAGGATTCCATTTCAATCACAATCAAGAAGAAAGATGTGTCTCCCTAATAATGCCAGCTTTTGGGTGGGGGTGGAGGAGGGTGGTGTGGTGGGGCAGTCCACCTGACCAACAATGGAGCTAGCTAATGCCCTAATAGGCTCCTTTTACATAGATTGGTTTAGGGTTATTTGATATGTTAGTGATCGAAAAAATGTATTGTTAGGAAACAGTTTTGTTCGAAGAATCTCGATTTTTATTTTTTCGACTTTTAGGCATTTTCAATTCAAAATTGAGATTGTCATTTACTAAACACATTTTCTATGACCTTTGAACATATCTTGTGTGTGTAATGTGTATAAGTTGGATAAAAAAAATTATACTGTGTATATATATTTGAATGGGAAAAGAACATATTATGTATCCAACCATATAAAATGTATCAATATATAATACACAAATGGATCACAAGCCTATGAACCTTACAGAGTTCGCTCTAGCTCGACTCATTTATCAAAAAAGTTTATACTTAAACTCAAGTGCGGCTCAAAATCGATTATAACGAGCTCAAACCGAATAACTGACTCTATATTTAATTTCTCCTTTCTTTTTTACTTTTATTTTTTTGGGCTACTCTCTAGGCCCAATTTCATAACTTTTTCTTATTCCCTTGGCCCAACACCAGCCCAAGCCCATCTCACCCATCACTCTCCAGCTGCTCATATCCTACAAATCACAGTGATTCAATCACCTCTAGAAACAACCTCCTCTTCTATAAAACAACCTCTTTTGCATAGTTACTTTGCCTATACTCTCAAGCTCCCCTAAATTTGAAATCACATACCACCTCCTCTTCTATGAAACCTTCACTCTCTAGATAATCTTAACACTATTAAGTTCAACTGGCTTGCCTCCCCAGCTGTTGCAGAGCTCGAGATAGTCGTCTGGGCTGGCTCGCTAAAATGCTCAAGGTCCCAAGTCACTTGTGTTTTAACTTCATAGTCACCGGCGAAGTGTCATGCTTGGCAGCAACGCCGCGGAAGTAGTTCTTGTCACCTCGTGGCCACAATGGGGTCACGAGAGTTGCTTCCGTGGCGTTTCGGAGCATGACACAACCACCAGTGCCTTTAAACATGAATGACTCGGGGAGCTTGAGAACTGACGACCATCTCCAGTTTTGTGGCAGTCCGGGAGACAAGCCAGTTGAACCTGACAGTGTTAAGCTTGAGCATAGCATTTCTCCAAGGAATCGTTGCTTCCGGAGGCACCTAAGAAGCCGAAGAATAGTAAAGATAGTTGTTTAAACTCATGTTAATGTACTTACTATCTTAGGTTGTTCCTATTTTCATGCTAAATGGGTGTGTTTCTTAAAAAGTAGGGATTGATACTTGGCTTTTCTAGTTCAGTCTATGCGTCGTGTTGAGATGAGTTTCGTGGTCGTAGTGATTTGTTTTCTTTTATTCTACATAACAAATACATTCTTGCCTAAGAATACACATGGCCAAAAGAATAGCAAGGTTTAAAACAAGAAAGGGGTAAGAGAAAACAGTCTCTTAACTTTTTGCGCTAACAAAATCACCAACAGGAAGAGCACATCATGAATATATCATTCCAGAAGTAGAAAACGTTGATATTTATTAACCTATTGCAGTCTATGGACAACTACTATGCACAAAAAAGACTATTCTGTGTAGATGATGCTCACATCTTATGCTTATAAGAGAATTTATTAGACTTCAAGACACTTCAAAACCTACTTTGCGAAAAGCAAGAAAGGAAAGGAAAGAGAACCTTAACATTGAGGCAGTGCTTAATTCTTTAAAAGCCGGGGAGACGCTTTCTTTACTTCAGATGCTTTATGGTAACCATATACCCCTAGACCTCTTTTTCTCCCAAGGCGGCCTGCATAAACGTACTACACAAGGAGGCAATGGTTAATTTGATTCAAAGTCGGGGAGACGCTTTCTTCACTTCAGATGCTTTACGGTAATCATATACCCCTAGACCTCTTTTTCTCCCAAGGCGACCTGCATCAACGTACTGCACAAGAAGCGGACAAGGAGCATATTTGCTGTCTCCAAGGCCTGCATGAAGAACTTTCATGATCGATAAACACACATCCAACCCGATAAAATCAGCAAGCTCTAAAGGACCCATTGGATGGTTTGTTCCCAGCTTCATTCCTGTATCAATGTCTTCCTTCGTTGCCACTCCAGTATAAAGTGTAAAAAAGGCTTCATTTATCATTGGCATTAGGATTCGATTAACGATGAATCCAGCATAGTCCTGAGAGCATATCACTGTCTTACCAAACCTGCAAATCCAACCGAAAACAATTCAATGGCAGGGTTGAGGGCATTTATGCTAAGATATGAGTACCTGGAAGAGAAAAAATAGGACACTAAGTTCAACTATGTTACATAATACATATGTCGAGTAATCACCTCTCTGCTAAGGCCTTGGTTGTATTAAATGTCTCATTCGATGTGTCTGCACCTCGCACAATCTCAACTAGTTTCATAATAGGAGGAGGATTCATAAAATGCATACCAATCACCTGCAAACATCATATCTCTTATGAGTTGTGAGGTAGTAAAAGAAATTGGGACCGCCATTAACATAGATTAGATATTAGTGAAAAGCTATTCATAATGCCCTAAGATGAGTGTCTACTTTCCTTTCCGGTTTGTTAGTTATGCATGAATTACCAACAATATGTCTACGATAACTTAGTTAAGGTCCGTTGAGTCTATTAGAACAAGAGCATATGGGAGTTTAAGGCTGTAAGTCTAACTCTAACTAACTCATCCTTAATCTTTACAAAGATAGGAATGTAGACACTCATTTTGGAATTGAAGGAGTAACCAATATCTTCTTCTTTGTTATGGAGATGAATAAATTAATGCAAATAAGAATGCTAAGTTTATACGTAAGCGATCCACAAATCTACAAACTATATAATGTGACAATGTACTACGCATACTAAACCACCAAGCATCATATCTACTTTACTTGGACTATGACCAACACCCAAACTAACTACAACCAAATTTCAAAATTGAGGGCATCCATTAGGTTCAACATTAAAGTTCCTACATATATCATTAAAGTTCCATAGATCACCAAATACCATGTCTAGCAATAGCTAACAAAGAAGAAAGACTCTCAAGGTTCAACGATGCAGCAACTAACATTAAGTCCAAATATAAATAAGCATCACAAAAGCAAATTTACAACACAATATTCACGACAGACAGAAACAAATATAATTGAAAAGTGGGGTAAAATATAGCTGCTCTGACTTGTAAGACTAAATTTTATTATTACACTGAAACTAACCTGGCTTGGTCTGCTAGTTATAGAAGCAAGGCGGGTAATGGAGATCGAACTTGTATTAGACGCTAGTATGGCAGAACCTTTTGTGATCCTATCCAGATCAACAAACAACTTTTTCTTCACTTCTTCAGATTCTATAATAGCTTCAACAACAACATCTGCTGATCGCAGCTCCTCCAAATTTGAGGTATACCGCAGTCGTTTCAGAGCATCATCTCCTACAGCCTGTTGAATGAAGGTCAAAATAGTTTGTTATAACTTAAAACAGTTTAGTATCATTACTTGCATAAGCGCACAAGAAATGTACAATGTTTAGTCCCACACAAATAATCAATTAATGCAACCAACACGCTACCTTCAATTCTATGGTAACAAGTATTACTTTTTCAACTCTATCTTTATCTCAAAAGAGGGGTCTCGCAGATTTTCCTGAAGAACTCATGTAACCGACTCCAAATCTGTTTGAGAAATGAAATTGGTTGTAGTAATGTTTTCACCCATGTTGAAGAAAAAATAATCAAATTTCTACCGACTATATCGAAACTGAAATTCAAATATTCTAATATTTGTCAAATTCATGCATTAGTAAACAATTAGGGGGGTTAAGCAATAAATCATCTGGTTACTGGGTAATCAGGTAATGGGTATACCGTATATACTGATACAAAGCACAAGTGCAAAAAAACAGTTAAAAATCAAAACTTTGACTTATAAAATTCATCATCAGATCAAAAACCAACAACCCAATAAAGATCATGACACCAAAAAATTGACCGTTGGCTCTATGTGAAATCAACACATGAGCTGATCATCGGCATGAACTGATAGTTTTGTTTAAATTCAGTGAATTTTATCTACAGCGCAACACAAACCAGCTGAACAGATTTGAACTAAGATTCAGTTATTATTTTTATTAAATTGAGCAATTACACCACTAATTAACAGATAAAAAGGAGCAAAAGTTGCGAGCTTGACGAACCTGAGAGAGGAGGCCTTTGGAGACGAAACGCTGGACGGAGCTCTTGATGGATTTGGCGGCTCTGTCGAGTGCGGCTGGGGCGGTGGCCCCGGGCCCGGGGACGACGCCGTGCACGGCGGCGAGTTGGGCGATTCCAGAGCCCATTTGGCCGCTGCCCACCACTCCAATTTCCTTTATCTCCGCCATTTCGTGGCGATCTTCACGAGGTGACTCACTGAGACTGAGAGTATCGAAAATAAAAACTAGTATTAATGACAGGGACGTCGTACAGGATAAGATGATCGTGGGACGGGGAGAGGCGCTTACGCGCCACCACTGCGCGTGGAAACACAGTCGAACATCGCGCCTTTACGTGGCAGCTTGGGGAGTGGTTGGGCTTTGGACTCCTTGGGCTTTATTGTTACATCGCTACCTAGCTTATGGGCCTACACCTGATTATGGTGTATATGTGGGCCTTTGCATGGCCCAAATGCTTGTAGTTTCTGTATTTTTTTCCTCTTTGTTTGCTGGAATTTAAATTTTGGGGCCAACATTAAAAAATAAAAATAAAAAACTGAATACATAGTGTGAATGTGGAGGATGCACTCTTAGCAACATCTACTTTGATGCTCTTAAATATTTTAAAATCAGTCACACAAACAAATATTCACAATGCGCTTTTAATAGATTCTTATAAACGCGAAGAATTTTAAAAGAACATTTTGAAAGAAAAAAGAACGCCTTTAGTTTAGAAAAGAAAAAAACAATCTTTTTCGGTTGTTAGCCAATAAAATCTAAACATATGGGAAATGAAGAAAAGTATCTAAAATAATAATAATTAGGTATGTAATAAAATCAAAATTTAGTTTGAATATGATCATCAATGCAATATAAAAATTTACGAGAGATATTCTTATATGACATAAATAAAAAGTACAACGCTTGAAGCTCAATTTCTATCTTACATACGTTGATGTTTAAGATCGTCCGATAAGAAAATATATTTAAAATGCATAAAAAGTTTATCGGAAATACTTATAGTTTATATATTCTTCATGTATTATTGTAATATGAAGGAGAATTATTTCAAATATTAACACTTTTTATATATAAAATTAGAGAAATTGCATAGTAGTGAATAAGGTGGGTCAATCTCAAATTCTAAAGGGGAGAGAGAGTAGGTAGAGCGGGGAACCCAAGCCCAGAGTGTGCGGGCAAGCTATAATCAGTTACCTAAAGTTTGTACAATTTCCATGTTTTGTTGCCTCATGCTTTGTAATAATCTATATTCTATACTAGTCAATATTTTAAAAACCGATATCCTGAAGTCGAATCGTCCTGCTAATCGGGTCATCGGATTAGTTTAACTTAATTTAACTTCTGCTCCGGGCTACACTGAAACCAGATCGATGCACACACAGGGTTCTAGTTGAACAGACCAGACCAGTCGGGTCACGATTATTTTTTTTTTATAAATTAGGCATATATAAAGGCCTAAACCAGAAACTAGTTTGGATAAATAGCAGAGTACAAAGAGTTATCAGAGCTTAACAAAGGGACCACTCCTACAAAAGGGAGGTTCGGATCAACAATATGAAAACTCAAAATTAAAAACATATTAACTTGATAATTAACAACCCGATTTTCATTCTTATCGAGCGAATGATCATAAACTCCCTGAACTCATTTGCTTGTTCCCTGCAAACCAAGATAAGGGTTCTTCAAGAATGAAAATCAATGTTAAAAGAGAAAAAACCAGCCTACTAATTTGTACATAATACTAACCAAGATATTATAAAGATGATATTACTAATTTGTGCCTAACTAACCTTTTATACTTCCAATTATCCTATTAGACACTAATCTTTCTTAATCAAATACTAATTTTCTAGAGAAAAATTTGCATGCATAGTAGATTTGTATCCTTCCTCCATTGGACACATAAAAGAAAATAAAAAATAGGCACAAAAAAGTTCATGATGACAATCAATTTTGGGGGTGCAAGGTGATCTTTTTGGAAGAATAAATGTCAACCACCCAAGAAAAAAAGTCCATGAAAATAGTAATTATTGATGAGTCTATTGTGGAGTGGACAATGCAATCAATGTGAAATATAATGCCCTTTGTTTCTATAAGCTTAGTTGAGAAGATTTAATGATGAGTAATGTCAAAAGGAAGTACCAAAAAGAAGTCCTTGTTAATTTCCTCTCACAATATATAGGATATTATTGTAAATAAATATCAATATTTTTAATATCTACATTCTTTATGACCATAGAGAAAAAAGTTACATTTCTTTTTACCTAACCCATTGACTCTACCTCTCTCTCTTTTTCTAGGTTAGTTTTTTCTTTATTTCAATGTTTTATTTTTTAAACAAATGTATTTTTTTAAAATTATAATTGTAGACATCAACCTAATAACCGGGTTGATCACTACACAAACATGAGAAAATGACATATTTTCATACAACATTATGTGCTAGTTTTTATTTTATTTATAGTAGCAATGTTTGCACCGTAGTTCATTAATTGAGCCTAAATGATCATTCTTAGTGTTAAAGTAATTTTGAGACTATACATTAGAGTTTTTTTAATTTAATATGAAACGCATCAACATGCTTATTATTAATGGAACCTAACGAAATACTAAAAATTAAAAGATTAAAACGGGAATGTCAGACTTTTGTTATATAAAAAAGTTACATTAACTAATTTTTCAAGTATTGTGATTTGAAATAAAAGATGTGATGCTATTAAAATTGTAAATGTTAAAAAGAAAAAAAAAACTCATTTGTTAAGGTTCAACAACTAAACCAAACCCTACTTCATCTATACTAGATTTGAGCCATGGATCTAAGAGTCATTAATTAACCTTATCCATCTGCCAACAAACCCAAAATATCATGAGTGATGAAAAAGTTAAATGTATTTTTGGTGTTTGACAAATTTTCGAAAGGTTGTAAATGAGTCATCAAAATAATGATAATTATATTTTCTTTTATTTTTAAAACTTAGAGATAATGTCACATATGTGAATAAATATTTTCTCATTTATGACTGTTTTTTATATAGAAATATTGGATTGAACATTGAAGAGCCATATTTTCGACCGTCAATCAAAGCGGACCAATTTAATAAAATAATATAAAACTATTACATTGGTAAGAGTTTCATATAAAAAAAATATAAAGTTGGAATTTGATCATACATGACATGTTGCCCGAATGTCATAAGTTCTAATTGTGAATAACGACTGACATGTGTTGCCCGAATGTCACATTGACCTCTTTTATAAAAAAAGGAAATCTCTCTAAACTTAGAACTTCAAAATCTTCTCTGAAACTATTATCGAATATGAAGCTTTTCGTTGAACTGCAAATCTCCAGAATCGCAGCGAAAGCCACATTCTAAACAACCTAGAGGTGCACGTTTTCAACCCAAAATCGAAGCCTTGTTCCCTGAAGCCACGTACCTCCACCGTAAGTACTTGCTTTGAATGACTTCTAAGAATTCACGCTTTAGCCCCAAAGTCGTGGCTCTACGATGAACACCCAACTTTGAACAAGCGTGAAAGTGTCCCACATTCGGCCCAAATTCGCAATCTTGCTATCCAAAAATGCGACCCTATGACGTACACATACTTCAAAAAACTCATGAGGAAGAGATTGACATTTTGGATCACTTACAAAGCTCCCCATCTCACCGGAATTTCAACAAGACATTTTCCTTCACTTGAACAGTAGGACGCGACCTAAAACGGTAGAGGTTTCTAGTTGTTTTGATCCTCCTTGCAATATTAGAAAGACATGCGAGAGCTCTTATACTTGCATGACGTCCACGAGCGGCACACCCGGGGAGCTAGAACCTAACCCATAACGGGCCACAAAGTGGACCCCATCTTGTCAACACGTGGTAGAGATATTTTGTGAGTATATATACTTCTTCCGGTTTAATAGGAAGAGATTGATATTTGAGTAATTTGTTAATCTCAACTGGTTTCTCTCTCTAGAAAACGCTTTCTAGCTCTTGTGATTTTCAGTCAAGGCTTATTCTCACGCTCGAGGCGGTGTCTCAAACACATCAAAGGTCATCAATAACAATGTGCTACCTCGCATATGTCACATGTTCATAATCGAGATCCGAGGAGCTCATAAGAAAATTCATATTTATAACATTTTTTTAGAAAAATTCCTAACACGTGAACAAGACGAAAAAAGACAATTTAATTAATGTCCTCATTTGATCAAGTCAAAAGATGCAAGCGGAAGTAATAAATAAATTTAAAATCATAATTGTAGGATAAATAATTAAAAAATTACTTCGGTTTGAAATGAACTTGGATTAGGTTGGATATAAACATACAAGAGCAAAAGAAGTTCAAATCATCGTAAAACCGAAAACTCTGACCAAATATAATAAGTTTAAATTCACTTCAATCCAAAATTTCAATTCAACCCGAATTGTGAACCTTTGTTGAACTCGAACTCGTATCCAAAACTCAACGCACAGTTTTTTAAGTTCAGGTCCGTCAAGCACATGCTAGAAAATTTATTGTGTCTGATCTACCATGAATGAGGTGCGTATCGAGTTAGAAGCCTACACTTATCCCCTAAATCCATTTTTATGGTTCAGAACAAATAAGATATGTTCACTTAGGACTGATAGATTGATGAGAATACGCTGATAACCAAAATTCGACCCTCACTTCACAGTTCAAGTTGCATAAAAAGATCTAACCACTTTTCAAAATTCACACAAACCCGAAAATATTCCATCAGAAACCTGAACTGTCAGCTCTTATTCAACCCGAATACAAAACTTGAGAACCATACTTTAACACAACAATAATGAAAATAAAATTGTGGGTTTGGTGTGTGTTTCACATGCATACATAAGCAAATCTTGAGTAGTTGACCCAACCAACAATCTGCATGCAATGCAGGGTCTGTCTTGTTGCTCTGCCTCTGCCTATTTAGTACTACAATCCATAGATTCATTACATTTTGGATTCTCTTTACATATCTTCTTAGATCACGGCCGAGAAGAGGAACAAGCACGCCCGTGACCTCCGTTTTCCACCGCACATTCCCTTCTCTCTCCTCTGACTTTTTATCTTTTGCTACATTAATTGATTCATCAAAGTAACCAACTGCTACAACTGCCCCATTTGTACATGTTTTTGTGTTTTTGTGTGTCATTGTTTGATGTTTCTTGTTAGTTGAACCACCCCAAATCCCACCTTAGATTTTCAATTCTTGGTTCCAATTTTCAGCAGATTAGGTCATGAGGACCCTAATAGAGTGGGCCAATTTTCATTTTTGTCATGGATGGCATGATAATTGAGGATTATGACTTTTGTTGATGCGATGGTTTACATGGCAACGAGAATATCTTGTCACGAACGTCATTTTGTTTGTGTCGCACTTAGTGTATTAATTAGAATAGTGTTTATGATTGCGACGAGTGTGTGTTATGTACAAAGTATCCCAATTGTCTTATTGTGTGCTGAGTTTGATTTTGAATTTTATATGTTAGCTTTATTTGGCTTTATGAACAAACACAAGTATGCATTGAATTTGAATACAACTTTTGTGAATGAATATATTTGTATTTGCAACTACATTTAACCTTTTTTTCAAAGATATCTAAGAATGAGTGAAGGGCAAGACAAAAATCACTTTCTTTTGTCTTGGAGTGAGATGAATTGCACAAACTGTATTACATTTATTTACTTGAAATATATACAGAAAAAATACTATGATTTGTTCATTACCATTATAAGAGTTGTAACTAATAATTTGATTGTTATGTGTCAAATCTTTCTCATTTCTTGTATCAATTACTACATATGCTATTATAAGATGTTCAATGTTGATCATAATAAATTATAAGCAACATCTATATTAACTAAGTAATTGAAACTACTATGATAGACCATATTCGGTCGACCTCATCTGCAGAAACAATATTTAGCATTTCATGGGTCAATATAACAATCAAGTCGACCCAATATGCATTTTATGAGAACAAGAAAGTAATTTACGGGTTATCTCTCATCTTTGAAAGAGCTTATAATCCTGCGGGATGCATTAAGCTCCTACAAGAATCAGCTTCTTAAAGGAGCTATACATGAACTTATCTCATTAAGTCACAATTTTACGTATTTTACTGAATAACCTATTATAATTCTCCTTTAAGTTTTGCTTATGTAACATATCATGCAAAAGGACAATAGTGTTACCTAACAAATACTATTTAATTTTGAAATTGATGTTTGAAAATAGGTTAATGGTCAATTTTTTAATTTATAAAAATTTGTTTTGTCTTTACCTTTTACTTATTTTCAACAAAAATAAAAAGACTATTGTACCCCTATAAAATTCATTGATGCCAAAACATATGAGTCTAATTAAAGTTACTATTTTTCTTCTCAATATGATTTTATATCACTTTCCAAACCCTAGTTATAGTTAAAACTCACCAACACACCCATACCCATTACTCATTTTTTTCTTAGTTTTTTGTTGGTTAGGTACATACCCAATTCTCATTTACCTATTTTGGACCTAACAAAACATTCAATGAAGTTGAATAGTCCAATAAATAACATAAAATCTAAGCAATCACATTGGCATTATTCAAAAAATAACAATTAACAACTAAAATTGAGAAAAAAAATAAAAAAGATTCTTAGTCAAAAAAGCACATTTTGGACCACAACTATTTTGAAATAAGATCAAAACAAGCTACACTCAATCTTTACACATCTTTTCTTATTACTATTCAAATTTGCTCTGTTCTTAAATAGTAAGTAAAGCAAAAAAACAGGGGATAAAAAACAGAGTATTGTGACTCCAAAAACAGAGTATTAGGTACACATTACATTACAGTAGAAGAGAAAACACATGAAAAACCCCATCCTACACAACTGCACACTAATTATTTTCTGTGGAAACAAACAGACAAATTTAGGTATTGACAAATCAGAGTGCAGAACAGAGGGAAGGAAAAGAAAATGGTTAAAAAAGTCAGCTCTTGTGTTTGGGGTTTTCTAAAAAAATCACTAGCTTGCTTGCATAGTGGGTGCTTATCCAATATAATATAGATTCTCAAGGAAAGAGAAAGAACTTTCCTTTTTCTGTATTGCACTAGCTACTACAAGCAGGGTCTCTGTCCAACTGTTGTTTTGATTTGAAATATGTGCTCCTCTCTTTTTTTTCCTTTTTTTTTTTCTAGATTCTGTCTTCTTTGAAAAAACTGGAGAGAGACGTCTGGTTTTGAAATTGGGAGTGTGCGAGTGAGACCCATCTGAGTGAAGAAAAGTGGGTCACTCTCTGATTTTCTTGGTGTGTTTTGTTGGGTACATAGGGGGCTATTGCTTCACTGCCAAGTGATGAAAGATTGAAGCTTTTAACTGTTGGGTTTTGCTAGCCAGAGATAGTTCAATTTTTCTGCTCTTCATATTTGAGTCAACAATCTTGGGATCTGATATGGGTTGGGATCTATTTTGGTCATGTTATTGATTGTGTATCTGTGTTGCTTCACCTTCACTTCCAAGCTGTTATTGTTTTAGGATTCTGAGGTGTCTTTGGGATGTGGGTTTGAAGTTTTTTTCTTCCAATTTGGGTCTCTTTCTACAGGTTATTATTTGTTTAATAAAATAGGGTTTTGGGGGGTTCCTTTAATTTAGGTCAAGGGTTTTGGTTTTCAAGTGGGGACTAGAGATCTCATTTGGTCTTCACCACTCATTTGATTAATGTTTCCACCTTTTTTCTAGTGACTCTTGTTGCTTCCTTGCAAGTTGTTGTTAGTTGAGTGAGTGCCTTTTTGTAGGTGTGGAGGTTTCTTCATCTGGGTGTTTTCTCCATCTCCTTGTGTTCAGATTCAAGAGAGGTTCTGGGTTTTGGGAATTTGGTTGTTGCTTCATCTTCAAGTTGCAAATTAGAAGATTTTTTTCTGGAGCCATTTTGGGATGTGGGTGTGTGAGTTTCTGCACTGTGAAGTATAGTTATGGAAGTATTGGCTTTGATTTGAGTTGGGGCTCTTCTTTTCTGCAATGGTGGTGCTGTGGATTGCTCCAATGACTTTACTCAAATGGGTACTCTTGGCTTTCCTTTTTTGTTCATCTTTGGCTCTTGAAACCCCAACCCAAGCTTGTGATGCAAATGATCTGTTGGCTCTCAGACAATTTGCAGCAAACCTCACAAATGGCTCCACTGTCTCAGCATGGTCTAATGCATCCATTTGCTGTCAATGGGATGGTGTTTCTTGTGGAAATGGGAGGAAAGTTATATCTTTGACCTTGCCCAAGAAGGGTCTGCAAGGACCAGTTTCAGGCTCTTTGGGCAGTTTAGATCAACTGAAATTGCTTGATCTGTCAGGCAATCATCTTGAAGGAGAGCTGCCTTTGGAGCTCTCAAAGTTGAAGCAGCTTCAGGTTCTTGATCTGAGCCACAACATGCTGTCAGGACCAGTTTCTGGAGCTCTTTCTGGTATGAAATCACTTCAGTCTCTCAACATCTCTAGCAACTTGTTCAATGGGAGTGTTTCTGAGCTGCAGGGATTCTCCAATCTTGCTGTCTTCAATGTGAGCAATAATTCACTTACTGGCCAATTCGGTTCTGGAATCTGCAGCTCCTCCAACGCTATTCGTATTCTTGATTTATCAATGAATCAGTTCACTGGTGGTCTTGAAAGCTTGGACAATTGCAGCACTTCTCTTCAGCAATTTCATGCTGATGGCAATTCATTTAGTGGCCCTCTTCCAGATTCTTTGTATTCAATGTCTCTGTTGGAGCAATTCACAGTCTCTGGGAACAGCTTGTCTGGCCAGTTAAGCAAGAATTTGAGTAAGCTCTCAAGCCTTAATGCTTTTGTTATTTCTGCAAACCAGTTTTCGGGTTCCATTCCGGATGTATTTGCTAATCTTACCCAGCTTCAACTATTAGCTGCACACTCTAATTTCTTATCTGGGTCATTGCCATCTAGCTTAGCCTTGTGCTCCAACCTTAGGATTCTTGATCTTCGAAACAATTCGCTTTCGGGTCCTATTGATCTTAACTTTACTGGATTGCCCAATTTATGTACCCTTGATCTGGCCACCAATCACTTAAATGGGACTCTTCCAATTTCCCTATCTAGTTGCCATGAGTTGAAAATTTTGAGTCTTGCCAAGAATGAATTGTCTGGTGAGGTCCCTGAGAGCTTCAATGAGCTCACATCGCTTGTGTTTCTCTCTCTGTCGAACAATAGTATTGTGAACTTATCCGGGGCATTGTCTGTGCTTCAGCAGTGCAAAAACCTCAGCACTCTTATCCTTACAAAGAATTTCCACGGGGAGGAAATCCCGAATAATGTGATTGGTTTTGAGAGCTTAATGGTTTTAGCACTTGGAAATTGTGCTCTCAGGGGCCAAATTCCTATCTGGCTACTAAATTGCATGAAGTTGGAAGTTCTTGATTTGTCGTGGAATCACTTGGATGGTAGTATCCCTCAGTGGGTTGGGAAGATGGAGCATTTGTTTTATCTCGACTTCTCGAATAACTCTCTCTCAGGAGAAATTCCAAAGAGTTTGACAGAACTGAAGAGGCTCATTTCTAGCAATTGCAGCTTGTCGAATCTTACCTCTTCTGCTGGTATTCCTCTATATGTGAAGCGGAACCAAAGTGCTAGTGGTCTGCAATACAATCAACTCTCAAGCTTCCCTCCATCAATATACTTGAGCAATAACAGACTACGTGGAACAATATGGCCTGAAATTGGGCGGTTGAAGCAGCTTCATGTGTTGGATTTGAGCAAGAACAACATAAGTGGGACCATTCCTAGCTCCATTTCAGAGATGGAGAATTTAGAGATATTGGATTTGTCATCCAATGATCTTGTTGGTTCCATCCCTCAGTCCCTGGTTAAGCTCACTTTCTTGTCAAAGTTCAGTGTGGCGAATAATCACTTGCATGGAATAATTCCAAATGGAGGACAGTTTTTGAGCTTCCCTACTTCGAGCTTTGATGGCAACCCTGGACTCTGTCGGGATCTAGATTCTCCTTGCGCAAACCTCGGGACTATTGTGCTTAAGCCTCACGTTGCGTCTGAGTCTAACTCTAAATTTGGTCGAAGCAGCATTCTTGGGATAACAATCAGTATAGGAGTTGGGATAGCGCTGCTTCTTGCGATCCTTCTGCTTAGAATGTCAAAGAGGGATGTGGGGGATCCGATTGAAGATCTAGATGACGAATTTGGCAGGCCACGTAGATTATCTGACGCATTTGGTCAATCAAAATTGGTTTTCTTTCAGAGTTCAGATTTCAAGGAGCTCACAGTCGCAGACTTGTTGAAATCTACAAACTACTTCAACCAGGCGAACATAATTGGCTGTGGAGGGTTTGGCCTCGTTTACAAAGCTATCCTTCCTAATGGCACGAAATCAGCAATCAAGAGGCTTTCCGGGGATTGTGGTCAGATGGAGCGCGAGTTCCAAGCTGAAGTGGAAGCGCTGTCAAGAGCACAGCACAAAAACCTAGTTTCTCTTCAAGGTTACTGCAGGCACGGTAGTGACAGATTATTGATTTATTCGTACATGGAGAACGGAAGCTTGGACTATTGGTTGCACGAAAGTAACGATGCAGGAACACAGCTCAGTTTTGATGTGAGGCTCAAGATAGCGCAAGGAGCAGCTCGTGGATTAGCTTATTTGCACAAGGTGTGTGAGCCAAATATAGTTCACCGAGATGTAAAATCTAGCAACATACTCTTGGACGAAAGATTCGAAGCTCATTTAGCTGATTTTGGCCTCTCAAGGCTTCTCCGCCCATATGATACTCACGTAACAACAGATTTGGTCGGGACTTTGGGGTACATTCCTCCCGAATACAGTCAGACGCTAACAGCAACATTCAAAGGCGATGTTTATAGCTTTGGAGTCGTTGTTCTCGAGCTTCTTACTGGAAGAAGGCCCGTTGAAGTGTGCAAGGGCAAGAACTGCAGGGACTTGGTGTCGTGGGTGTTTCAGATGAAATCTGAGAAGAGAGAGGAGGAGATTATAGATTCATCGATATGGGATAAGGATCGGGAGAAACAGCTCTTAGAGGTACTGAGTATTGCTTGTAGATGCATAGACCAGGATCCAAGGAGGAGACCCCCAATCGAACTAGTCGTTTCATGGCTTGATGGCGTTGGGTTTGGCAGTTCTCAGCAGTGAACATCATGCCGGCGGCTCCTCTGTAAGTATCCTTGTAAACAAACATAGTCCTAAATCCTTAAAAGAGCGAATCTTGACACAGTACTTTTGGTTTGTCGTAATGTTGGAACTTTGTATACATAGGTAATCTATATCCAGTCATTTGTTTACCAGAAATAAGCATTGTTTAAGTCTCTAAATCATATTTATATAAATCTATATATCCTACTGAGCTGGTTGCATATTACAGTTGAAACTAGTACATTTCGTGATGCATGCCTGAATCTGGATATTGTTTGTTGTTTCGGGTTGGAAATGTTTACGATGTAGATGGCCGGGACACTGAAAACTTCCATCATTTTAAGCTTCTTTATACTACTTCGGCATTTGTTTCTTGATGGTGCAGAAACAGCTCAAATAGACAGCTTCTTGCACATTGTGAACCCTTTTCTTGTGATGCAATTTTCATGCAAAGCTTGTTGTGAAAACAGGCAAAAGTTGACTGTTAGTCATTGGATTTGAATGAAAATTTTGCCTTTCAGCATTAGATGTTGGATTGTCTCCTACATTGTACCAATCAATAATGATTATCAATTATTTCTTTGTTGAATGGGAACTCAAGAAAGTTCATTGACTTGGGAAATTTTCCTTTTCAATTTTTTGTTTCTCACTTTACTAATTATTTGGTAGATAAAAGAGTTTTTTTAGACAAAAGCTATCTACTTTATATGACTTGAGCTTGTATTGGCTGAAGAAAAAAGAACAACCAACAGCTGCAATGCACAACCAAACATTTTGATGTGATAATGAAGTCCACTTATATCATATATCTTTTGGTAGTGACAGTTCCTTCAATGGTTTTGGAGAACTTAAAGTTACTTTTAGAAAAGGAAAAAAAAATTATGCATTTGAAAATGTGATGGAAGAATGTATAAATTAGAGGGAGATAGAGTTGCACCAATTATTTTCACTCAAGGGTGAATGTCAATTTCAATAATTCATTTTATATTTTAGTAGATTCTGCCCTCATATGTTGGCGTGACACTTTTGTGATAGGCCAAAAATCATGTTTGTCATCAGTCTCTATATTTCCATTGAACGGGATTTTTTGGAGCCTAGAAGTAATTCAAGCGTGTTTCATCACTTTTATGGGATTCCAAAATCCTTTGGGTAGAGATAAGAAAATTACGGTGTACAACTATATTTTTTGAGTCTCGGCGCTGCAAATAATACAAATTAAGATAGAAACAACTAATTATACACAGTTGATGGTACTATAAAGGACAAAGTAAGAGGTCTTTAATTTTTTGTTTTGATCAGCAATACCATCATCTGAAAAGAAAGCTCGAATTTGAGACATCGTCTCCAACTTAATTGGACATAGCAAATTGGATCAAATTATTGCTAGCCCAAGAAGAGAGACCCAAGGTAGGGCCTTGATAGAAGTGTATAGATTTGGATTTACATGTTTTCAAGTACCATTTGAAATGAGCTATTTGAATGACACGTGTTAAGCCATGTGTCCAGGTCCTCCCACCTGTCCCCTTGTAACATGACATGTGTCAAAAGTTACTATTTAAATATTAAATAGATGAATATTTTGAAAGTAAATGCAAATAATAAAAAGATTAAGGTTCCACCGAGATTTGAACTCGGGTTACTGGATTCAGAGTCCAATGTCCTGACCACTAGACCATGGAACCA
>JAYMTF010001845.1:0-21036 GCA_036897485.1 Pelargonium nanum | reverse complement strand
GATAAAATAATCAACATAAAACATTTAGTAATAACATAATTAATTGAAAAATTCTCAATCTTACAATGAGAACGGAGATTTTCACGTCCAGTTCGTTGGCGTTCCACGTTCCGGAATGGAGATCGCTACTCAAGTAGCGTTTTCTGATAACTTAGGTCACATCAGTTAATTTAATGGAGAAATTAATAGAGGTTGACACAAGGACTACTTTTTGTAAGTTCAAGGACTATTTTGGGGTAAAGCTGAAAGTTCATAGACTACTTGGGATTTTAATCTTTTTTGTTGTGGAACTGAATCGTGTTCCCTCCCTTTCTCTGGCTCTACTTCCTTGCTCATCATTGTATCTAGTAGTTCATGAGGCGTGTGGAATGCATTTAATCTTCTACCATCAAACTAGCTAAACACACACGGTCGAGATTTGATTTATTCACAATATTAAGAATTAAAAAGATAGTCTATTCTGAGCATTAAACACACACGGTCGTTCATTCAACTTCCTTCATGTTCTCTATAGTAATCAACAACAATAGCTGACCATAGTTATTAACTATTAGCTGCTACAAAGTGTTAGAAAATAAGATGATAATGGATCAATTTTTCTAAATTATTAGTTCAGATCATCATCATGCTAATTGACGTAGTATGCCTCATAGCAATTCAAGATAAAAACCATACATATATAATAGAACACACTAATTTCAAGATAAAGAAACTTAATTTAGATAACTCTTATCTCATAAGATCTTGGTCAAGACTTCAACTTCTCTTTCAAGGGAAAATCTAGCTAGACATTATATGAAGAAATGCAAAATTCTGAAAATGAATAACCTCCTTTTCTTTTCCCTTTTCTCACATCCCTAATGAGCCTTTTTTAAGTCTTCTTGATTCTGACCATAGAATAGGGAGCCTAACCTTAATTCCACACCATAGGCACATCACACTTGGGAAACTTTAATTTCCTATTCTTCCATGATGGAGCCCAGGTTTGAGGCAATATGTTGAGTTTTCCTTATCCCTTTTCTTATAAAATTATTAATATTTCCCTATGAAGTTTAAGAAGACTTTGATAGCCTATCAATCTAAGCTTTCTACTCTCAAGGCCAATCCAAAAAACTTGGGACTTCTCCTTTAATGTCGTGAATGTCTTATTTTCTCTTGATAAACAACTATAAGGGTGTGAAATTTTTGGAATACCATCCAATGGTCAAATATCCTACGCTCATTTTTACCCTTAATTTCTGTATTGCTGCTTGTCTTCCTTTAATCAACACCTGTTCTTAAAAAATGTCATTATAGATCAATTTAAGGCTTAAGGTAAGCCAAAAGCCTAAAAATAAGGGAATAAATACAATGAATTTTGACTCCTATCAGGTCACAAGGTGTTGATGTTAAGTTTCCAACTGCTAAAGCCTAAACTTTAGCTGGAGGGGATTGACTAGTATATGAAGCATTGAAGCAATATCTAATTCCACACACAAACAATGTGGGATACATTATCGGACCTTTTTCTCTTCATAAAATGACTAATGCTTTCTACACTATGTTATATATTTTATGAATTATTGGCTTGTTAACTGAGTGAGATATATTTGAAGTATACACTAATATAGCTTTATAAGAGTCATGCATGCTTCACTTAGTGCTTGATTTTTTCCCCACTACGGTTAAATCTGGAACCTTATTGTTTGAAACAAGGTGGAGGAGCTTGCACGTAAGAAGCTTGCAAAGGAAGCTGCGGACAGGGAACTTCAGGAGTTTGTACAGTTACTGAAGTCTGTAAAAGCGATGCCTTCAAATGCTAAACCTTCTAAATCAACATGGTTGGCTGAAGAAACAAAAAGATACAGGATAGAGTCTCTTGAAGCATATGCTATCGATGCGTACCAAAGTGATGACCGAAAGAAAACAGCTGAGATGGTAGAGTGTCTTCACCAAATTTGTTGTAATTTCATGTGAAATGTGGTTGTGGTTATAAATTGTCCAATAGTTTGAAGAAAGAATGGTTTGTTTGTTTGGTGATATTAGTTTTATGCTCTATAAAATATGTTTAATTTTCTTGTCAGATTCTCAAGGAAATGGGAAAGACAAAAGCATCCTCATCAGCTCTAAATCTTCTCATAGATATTGGATATTTTCCTGTACATGTAAATCTGGATCTGTTAAAGTCCAAAATTCGTAAAGATCACTCAGAGGAGATTATCTTAGCTGCTGAAAATCTGTTGTCAGAGTCTTCTGACCCAGATGAGGTAACCCTTCTTCGCATTCTGTACATGGCTACTGAAGTTTCTGTATGATATTTAGTCGGAGAATTTATTTATTTTAAAGATGTTTGCTTAGAAGTCCAATTTGAAAAGATGGCACAAGAAGTGTGAGATTCTAATCTTTGGTTCTCTCCTGTCCCTTAAAAATAAATAGGTTAAATGTCTGTTGTTCATATGTGGGTGCAAGGTTATTACTTTAGAAGTTACGCGGTTCCTATCTGGAGATTATAATTTTTTTGGTTCACCCCTGCCCCTTCTCCAAGAAGAGTTAAAAGGCTGCTGTTCATGTGGAAAAGGTTCTTTGTTTTATTTATTGTGTGTGTGGTTCGTATCTGGAGATGTGTTGTCACATGACATTAAGCTCTGTGTTAAATGGATTGTTTGTGTATGGTAAATCTTCCAATGCAGTAAAAAGCTTTCTTGGGGGATAGACGCTAGGGAAATGAGATAGGTTAATATTTTGATCTTACATGCATATTGGTATTATCAAAAATTTCCTTTTTGTATGTGTGACAATTTGTTTATTTGGTGCACTTTATCTTCAGATGGACAGAGAAGATCTTACTTACTTAAAGGTTTATGCCATTGATGTTGATGAGGCTGATGAGGTAATTGTCTTTGTCAAATGATTTCCCAAGTTTAGACTTGTAGATTCCCTCAATGACCTTACATTTTTTTGTTTACTTCGAAACTTTAATCTTAAATTGCTAACCAATCTACATTCTGTAGCTAGATGATGCTCTGAGTGCAATGAGGTTGCAGGATGGTCAAATCAAAGTTTGGGTTCATGTAGCTGATCCAGCTAGATATGTCCAACCAGGGAGCTTAGTGGATAGGTCTGTTCCAAGTTTCTGTACAAATGAACAATTGAACCTTTTTGGTTTATCAGAGTTTGATATAGTTGATTTTCTGTAGGGAAGCCATGTCAAGAGGAACTTCTCTTTTCTTACCCACTGCCACTTATCCCATGTTTCCAGAGAAACTAGCAATGGAGGGAATGAGTTTGAAACAAGGAGAGATTTGCAATGCTGTTACAGTATCTGTTGTGCTGCAACCTGATGGCAGGTACATCATAAATTATTTGGTGTTTTCTATGCGAGTTAAGTTACGAAAATGATAAGTTTGTGCATAATTGGAAATGAATGAATGTGGCTTAGATATGGCAATTACTTTCCACCTAAAATGTTATAGCAATAGTATAGAAGACTTATGGAGTTTGGATGGCCTCTGGAAATTCAATGATTAAGATAAACTAGGTAAGGTTAAGGTTTTAGTAGAATAAGTCTGCATTGTTTACAAGTTTATGAACTTGGTTATTATAATATTCAAGAGGTGCCTCAATTTTATTATTGTTGGATATCCTCTTAAGCTGCCAAGGTTAGCTGTGTGTTGGTAAGAAAGATATGTGGACTTTTTAAATAAGTTAGAATCATATGGCTATGCTTACTCTGTTCTCTTGAAATTTGGCGAAGGAAAGTTCTTTGAAGTAATGTTGTTTGCAGTTCTTCGCCATTTTGATCTAGATTCTAGAATGCCTATTTGGTGATGAATTGTTGGATTCATATTTTGAGTTTATGTGTGTGATGAGGCTATATTCTAATTTACTCTCAAAATGTGTATGACAGCATTGCAGAATATACAGTGGGTAACTCAATCATTAAACCAACCTACATGCTTACATATGAGAGTGCATCAGAGCTGATTTATTTGAATATGGAAGAGGAAGCTGAACTAAATATTCTCTCAGAGGCTGCAACTCTTCGGTTTAAATGGCGCCAGCAACAGGTTAAGTTAAAAAATTTTAAAACTTATTTGTTTATGGGCACTAAGAATTGCACTTATTTTTTAATTGTTGTCGTGCAATCATCATCCTCCACTTTGTTACCTGTAGCACCTCCAACTTCATGTTTTCTAACCTCAACATTTGTGTCCATAATGTTTCTTTCATATGTGTAGTTTTAGTGAATAACGTGCATGGTGCTCTTCTACTCCCTTTGTCCCAAAATGAGTGTGTACTTTTCAATTTTTATAAAGGTTGAGTATGATTTGGTATGAGTTAGGTTTTTTCCCTTATCCCCATTGTGCTCTTGTTGTAGCAAACTCAAGGGATTCTAACTAACTTATCTTAGGGATATTGTTGGAAATTCATGTATAACTAACTAACTAACCAAAATTGAAATGGACACTCATTTTGAGATGGTGGGAGTATTTGATTTCGATAATGTGTTTTTAGTTGAGTAGGAAAAAATAATGAACTCATACTCATGTCAACAAATATGAGGAGAAAATGGTATGTGCCAAAATAATTCTTTTCATTGCCTTGTCATTATAGCACATACTTCATCTGTTGGCCTCTGTGATTGTTATAGATTATTAAAAAAATGTAGTTACTACAAAAATAAATAGATCGTAATATTATAATTTTTGCATTTTTTTTTTCAGGGTGCAATTGACCTATCAGGAATAGATGCTCGCATCAAAGTGAGAAATCCAGATGATCCAGAACCATCAATCAGTCTTTATGTTGAAAACCAAGATGATCCTGCAATGCGTCTAGTCTCTGAGATGATGATACTCTGCGGGGAAGTCATAGCTACTTATGGTTCCTACCATGAGATTCCTTTACCATACAGAGGACAGCCCCAGCCCGATATTGACCAATCTGCATTTGAACATCTTCCAAAAGGACCTGTTAGGAGTTCGGCTCTTGTTAAACTAATGCGTGCTGCTGAAATGAATTACAGGAAGCCTATACGACATGGAACTTTAGGGATTCCTGGTTACGTTCAGTTTACATCTCCAATACGAAGATATATGGATCTTATTGCTCATTATCAGGTAAGTTTCATATGGTCAATTCTTTGCATGTGCATGAATGGATTATATAACTAAATGTGCTTGGTAATTCTTTATTAAGTAAAGAAAACCAATTTGGTAGTGTTATCAAAGAGAAGCTGAACCATACTTCCTGCGAACGACAATCTATCCCTCTTTTGTAGAAAATAATGAACAAAGAAAGAAAACATGATGGAAATGCTGGATATCTAGACTCCCTTTATCCCAAAATAAGTGTCTTGCTTTCTATTTTGAGAAAAAAATAAGAAGTTAGTTAATATTGTACATTTTCTCTTGTTACTCCATGAGCATGTGTTGTAACAAACTCATGTGATACTAATTTATTACAAGGATATTATTGGTAATTCATGCATAACTTCGTAAAAAAGAAACAAGACACTCATTTTGGGACAAAAATGCAAGAGAAATAGGAAGGACACTTGTTTTCGGACAAAGGGAGTAGTTTAATTGCCAAAGGCGGAAAAAGGTGCAAATTTTTCTTATGTCTTGTGATGGCATTGCTTTTATGGGACTGGATATTGTTACCCTTGTAGGGCTATATGCCGATAGTATTCTAAACGAGTTTTTTTATTATTAATGACTACTCTGTCCCAAAATGAATGTCCACTTCCCTATATTTTTGTAAAAATGAAAGATAAGTTCGTTGGCGTTGGACTTTCTCATGTGTACTCCCATGTGCTTGTTGTAACAAACTCAAAAGGTTCTAAACTTCTAATACTCATATGAGGAATATTGTTGGTAATTCACGCATAACTAACCTGAAAGGAAAGTGGACTATATTTTTAGAGAAAGCATGCACTCATTTGGTACAGAGTGAGTGTTGTTTTTATATTGAATATTTGCTTTTATACACTATTGTTTTTAATCATTTTAACCTTGTATAAGTTTCTAGGTGAAAGCATTTCTTAGAGGTGATTCTCTTCCGTTCACAGCCGGTCAGCTGGAAGGAATTTCATTGCTTATAAATATGCAATCTAGATTCATAAGGAAAATCAGCAATAATGCTGTTCGTTATTGGATAATTGAGTACTTGAGAAGGCAACCGAACGGAACAAAATTCCGTGCTTTGATTCTTAGACTTATCAAAGATCGCCTTGCTGCTGTATTGTTGGTTGAGGTAAGCTCAAAATAGTATGGCGTAATTGTTATTCTTTTGCAACAATATATTTCATATATTAGCTTAATTATATGATTAGACTTTGGGGGAATCAAATTGAACAGTGAATGTTTTGTTTTAGAAGTCTACATAACCATACTATAGTCTCCACTGTCAAAAGCCAATTGACCTGGTGATATCTTGAACTATTTTCATGAATTGAAACATATATCTTCTACATTGTAAGCTTATTTCCACCCTTCACCCAATCTCATCTTTCACTATCCCTCATTCATTTCATGAAGCTATGATGTTGATGTTCCGGTTTGTGCTTTGGAGCATAAGTGAACAATGCCTGTATATAATGTATTACATGTTCAAGACCATATGGATCGTTATAGTTAGAGCGAACATGTGTGTAGAAATTGCTTGCTTTTCCTTGTAACACCACCATGTCAAATTGAGAGTTTCTTTTCTTCAGTGACCAGTGGCCACTTATCAGTGTGGAAAGTTACATAAAGCACATGGTCACTTGGAACTGTCTTTGATAAAATTCTCCTTTATTGATTCAAGGTCGACTTTGGTAAAGTACCAAAATAATGTACTATCCTAATACCATAGGAGTACCAAAATCAAGTGTGCCTTTTCTATCATATCTAATGTTTGCTGTCTAAGATAGTTATACATTACCATTGCTATACTTTTATTCATTGATTAAGGTGGATGGACTATGCAGGTTGGATTTCAAGATACTGCGTGGGTGTCTCAGGAAGCAGAGGTCGGAGATGAGATAGAAGTTGAGGTGGAAGTAGCTCATCCGCGCAACGACGTTCTTCGTCTGAGGCAAGCCATATAGGCGTTAATGGGAAAGACTTGTCAAAGAGAAATGCTTCCTGGTACTGTTACTATTTTTAGTATATCACCGGGGACAATGTTTTCTTGTTCCTCCATGTCAAGCACTTTCCACAAAACTGAAATTTTGTGCAGTGCTGATCGAATTCGGATGCATTGTATTGCGTAGTGTGTCCTCGAAGCCCTAAGGAAGATGCCTCTGAATGGATCAAGCATCCGTATCTTTGTGGATACAACCTCTTTTTGCGTTGTGATACGTGCATGCTCTTCAGAATGTTACTCAGGTAACGGCACCAACCTTATTCAGAATGTGCTCTCTTCTGTTCTTATTTCATTTGAATTGTTGTAAAATAAAATATAAGATGATAATATGTTAAAATTAGCAGCAGTACTGTAGAAGAATTCACTCATTTGCTATCTGTGATTGATGAATTTAGAGTTGGCAATTTGAGACACGATACGTACATCTAAGATAAGAAAACAGAGAATATAGCTTAAAGTGGACATGAATATGGCATTTTTGTATTTGTATTGACTCATCAGAATCACACACGAGACACTGACTTCAGTGAAGTATGCAATGTTGCATGAGAAAGAAATGACATTTAAGCAAGTGTGTATTGTTCACATGATACTGAAGCTTGAAGTGAATACATGGTGGGTCTAGTGGGCATGGCCAGCCAGTGGTAGTCTAGGGTTTTTGTCTTGCCTCTGAAGCCTGCACTTATGGATAGTAGTTACTTCTCCAATTGGCCCATCATTCTTCACATTGAAAGGTAGTTAGTTAGGTTGGTTGTTGTGTATTGGTCTCTAGCTACTAACAACAGCTATCTTTCTTCACCTTTCTACTCACCAAAATGTTTGGAAATCCAGTAGAATGTATATACAATGAAGTGTCGTAATTTTATTGGTAGCTTGGAAGTAGAGCCGAATTTGGAAAAATCGGGAATTTAATTCGACCATCTTTCGGGTCGACCGGATAAGCCTGCACAAACCGCACATTTGTACCAAAGAGTTAAACTTGACTTGATTTGCGGCCCAAAATCTGAAACCCGAATGAACCTGAAATCATTTCGAGTCAAATTCAAATTAGGCTTTATGAACTTGACCTTAAGCTTAAAATTGCCACCTCCACTTTAAGCACATGCATTGGATCATATAATGAAAAATCTTTCACATCCTCTTCAAACTAGGTTCGAAGTGATCACAAAAACATAGATTAGTATCATAGAATTACTAAACATAGAATTTTAAAGTGTGGTGACCTATTTTTTTTTATTGTAATAATTCATGTATAGAAAGTTATAGTTTAACCTTGTCTCTGCCATTCAAGATTATGAAATTTAATTTGGTGAGAACTGAAATTCAACCATGAACTGTGCATTCATATTAACAGTGATCTCTTTTAATTTCTTTCACACATTATAATCATTTTTTTATTTGAACTCAAATAATCTCCCTGCCAAATAGGGGAATCTTCCCATTAAATTGACAATGTGAATGAAGAATTACGAGTAGTTATGGCTACACAACAGTCTTGTTGAGAAAATGAAACATAAAATCAGCACCCTCTCTTCCACATGAATAAGGTCAAGGACTGAAAATACGCACTTTAATTCCATGTTAATGTTTATGCGGCTAAAATCGTAAAATGTCACTTTCAATCACGAATGATACAAAATCTAACTCTTACTACACATATTGATCTGAATTAAAGTTAGTCGGTGACATCAGTTAAAAGCATTTTTTATTTGCGTGTTGAGTTGGCGAACTTGAATGACATGAACCTCAAAGTGAGGACAAAACAAGGATGAGAGAGCACATGGGCATGAAATTGGGAAGCAAGGTGGGATGAAAATAGGGGAGGAAATAGCTAGTTTGGGACTCAAATGGAGTGTGCAATGCATTGAGTGAGACTTGACCAATTGAGACATCCACATGGTTTGTATCAACTATTTGTGACAATCCCATGTAGCTTTGCTCCTCCTATATTTGACCTTCCCTTTTCACACACATGTGCTTGGAGCTCATTTTCTTTTCTTTTTTGTATCATCAAACTACAAGCTAGGCATGTTATGAAGCAATCCAATGATTAGAATGGGGATCATAATACTTTTAATATGGCTTACAATTAAAGTTTTTTTTTTAAGTGATAGTTCAATGAATCTAAAAGAAAGTTATTGGAGCATATTTTTGCACTAGTGGCTTTTACTGGAGTTGATAATTCATGTGTCGTGTTGAAAGGATATTTGTGTGTTGCATGGTTTAACGCAAACAAAACACATTTATGAACACAAAAACTTGTACAACACATTTATAAGCTCTTTTATTTATGTCAATATAGTCAAGTAGGAGTAAAAAATTAGAATAATTTATTTATTTAAAAACAAATCCTAATTAGAATTTTGACTTATTCATTTATTTGAATAAATAGTGCATGACAATTGGGTTACACACATGCCATTATCGAATTACAATATTTAAATTGTCTTTTCTAATTTTAAATAAAATTAAACAAAAACTGTAAAAGTCAAAGTGAAAAAGAATGAAACAAAATTAATTTAAGTACAAAAAAGTCAACATGGAAAATTAAAATGAACTATTTTAAATTCTCTCGAGTACTGCATGTTAGCAGATTCTAAGGGTAATATTTATTTTTATTTTTTGGGTGAAGACAATATTAAATTTTCATTAGTTTTAAAATTAGAACATGCACCGACAAGGTTAACTGCCATTAATTTATATCATGGAATATTTATATGAAAATAAATAAATAACTAATTAAAAATCATATTAACTTAATTAATTAAGTGGAAAACCCAAGGCTAATTAAGTGGTACGGAACAAGATTGTATTGTCCTTTTGTTTAGATTAGCAATATGTACCTGCTAAAACTATCTAGGGCTCATCAATGTACTGTGTAAACATTAGTTTAATTAGCAATTAATTGTTCCTTAAAATAAACTATATTAATTTACATATATAAATATGTATATACATAATGATGTAAGCGATGACGACCCAACGGACGAGACAATTGTGATACTACAAGTGTTTAGACACATTTTATGCTATTCTATTATTTAAATAGCGTTTTAGTCATTTAACAGTTTAGTTTTTAAACTATTTTATATCGCTACTTATAGAAGATAAGATTTGAATATTGTGTTGTGTTTAACTGTTTATGTTTATTTTTACATTATAGAATTAAAGGCTCATTTAGTAATAAGAATGTCATTTATAATAAAGTCTAAAAACATACAAAGTCTTAATAAACAACTAAATTTGGTAGTGTGAACTAGCTAGTTGGCTCATTTATTATATTGAAAATTTATTTTACATTTCTTAGTTTCTTGAGAAGTAATTAATTTGCCATCACTTGTCTTTTTTATAAATGCACAATCAAGTTTTTGCTAAAATCAATGCCATATTTTATAATTCTACTTTGTTATTATATCAATACTACCAAACAAAACAAGTGATTCTATGTATGGGCAGTTTATTGTTTCAATTCATTTATTACCAATTGTGTTTTTTTCTTCATTAATTATTTTTATATTCAATTTTACAACAATATAGCATGCAAGTGTGTACTTTTATAATAATAATTAAATACTCATTTTGAAAAGAAAATGAATAATAAAAAATGGGTTGTTTTTGTTTCCATTACCATTGTTGATAAGTTTTTCAAAAACATGCATGTGTTTTTTTTAGGATAATAGATTTTACTTGTCTTCTGTGCATGCATGTGGAGGAATTTTGTAAATTCAAATAAACCAATTATTTTGGGGACAGAAGACAAAAAAATATATATTTATTTCTATTATAATTCATGTGGAATGTCAAGTACTATATATAAACATGAAATGGTAAAATAATGATTTTTGGCTCCATTACACCAATAGTCATCAATTGATCATGATTTGAGTTATGTAATTAAAAAAATTGCAACATTTCTATAAGAAGACTTATTGTAAGATTATCAAGAAAAATAATTCATGGAGTCTCATCCCATGTGAGCAAAAGCCTATATTATTCACCAAAGCACAAGCAAAGTCAAATAATTAAACTAAATATATAAATATTCCAATGATTAAGTGTTGCTTAAGTTAAATTTATTTATTTATTTCCATTCTAGATTGTTCTAGTTCGTCAATATTATGTTAATATAAGCATATTATATCATTTTAAGCACGTTGTGGCAACACCTAAATATGAGATTCTTCAATGGTTTGTTCATTTATTTATTATTTATAATTATTAGGAAACACCATTTGAGACGACAAAACTACTCAAATTGTATATTAAAAAAATATCAACTGAACAGTTTTAAAATGACCCAAAACAATATAGATATTGATCAAATTCATGAGCTTAGATCGTAGGGGCTTGTTTCGAATTTCAAATTTCAACATGTTCCGAACACGTAAGCATGTTACATTGTTACCTAATAATTTACTCTCTACTGGCATATCTCTCTAAACTTAAGGGAGAAAAAACGTATTTTGTGACGAAATTATGTCGTTTTGTTTCAGTCAGTTTGTCAGTGTTTGTTGCGACAGATATCACTTCAATCTCTGCAACATTGATCCATCTAAGCGACTTGTACCTACAAACTTATTGAAACGAACAAGTGAGATATCTAACGACACATCATTCTCTCATCAGCACGATGAACTCTCACTCACCCGTAAATCAACCCTAAGTCTCGCAATTTAAAAATGCTGAGTTGGAAAGTGGAGGCCTTGGTGACCTAACAAAACCCTTTTGCAAATAGTTGACAATTTTGAATCTAAGAGAGTGAGCAAATTAAATTTAGTCACACCACATGACTCAAATCACAACCACAACCAGCCGTGAGGACCAAGTAACCTCCCCAAAACCAAAAAATAAATAATCACATGCGTTCGATCTCATCTTCACCGGTGCGACGATCGCCACGTGGACGGACCTCGTGTCTCCACGTGGCAATTGTTTGGAGAGATCTTGGTGGCACGATCACATGTCTCGCATCGATCGGGACCCACAGATCTCGTGCATGCACTAGCAGCGGTAGGGCCCACCTTAGCTAGCTGGAACTGTACGCACAGTACAGTATGGTACGGTGGTGGGTCCGCGCTCGTGGTGGTTGTTGTGTTGTTGAAGAACCGACTTGATGATGTGGCAGATTTGGAAGATTTGGTTGGTCCGTGTTTAGTGGGGACCCACATAAAATAGCCTTACGTGTCAAAAAATGTGAGCCACCTCATCAATTTTATTGCTCCTCCACCAGTAGCCACCACTTTGGCTTTAAATGATTTGAACAACAACACATAGCAATTAAAGGGTTCAATATTAGATCACATTGTGTGTTTCATTTTGATGGTAATATATTTAAATTTGCTATAAAAAAAATATATATTTATTACTTTAGAATATTTTTTGTTTTATTAAATTAATATAAAAATAAGACATCAATGCACTAATTAAATTTTAATCGATGTACTTCTAAACACGACGTAGTTTAGATTGTTAATGAATTAATTCTTCTAATTTTTATGTGCATTATATATAGATTAGAGAATAAAAATGTAAGTTATTTGTCATCATTTAATATGTATTTCAATTTCTTTGATAATTATATTGAGAAATTGTGATTTTCAAATATGTAATGTACTAATGTGACAAGATGCAAATTAGTAAGAGACATTACATTAAATATTCTTATAAGTTTAAGATAATGTAGTGCAATGTCTTTTATTATAGAAATAAATGAAGATTCCATAAATCCAACTAAGATTTTGAGCTGTAAGAAAGAATCAAAGATTAAGAATAAGTTGGATAATAAATCCAAATCCAATCATAGATAGCTCTAATTTTTAAAATAAACATACTAATAAGTACATCTACCTATCTAAGACACATTTACCAAATAAAATAAATAAAGTTGTATTATTTAAATCATATCAATTTGTTTTAGAGTACATAGTTGACAATTGAAACATAATACAAGTCAACCAAAATTTTATTATATAAAATGATGAAATTTGCAATCAATCTAATTCCCATATGACCATAACAACTAGAAATGTACAAAAGAAAAAATTATAAAGGTTTTTTACTACTTAATCTTTAATTCCACAATAATGTTTTTACTAAATTACTGTATTTTTATCAGACGATTTTAAAGGCGCGCATCTCGTATGAATACAATACACTTTATAAAAATCCAAAATTTTAAAGCTTTTTTCTAAAAAAAGGAATTTTTTTTCAAAGCTAATATATAGAGGAACAATAGCATAAACAAATATTATCCAAAGTATTATATACATATATATATATAGAGTGAGAGAAAAAAAAACTCTCAGCCATGATTTATCGACCGAGACTCTCAGCAATAAATTACGGTCAATAAGGTGATGTCACGTCAGCTATTTACACTCATACCCGCCCCAATGAATTTTTGGACGCGGAGCGCCCCGCCCGAATCCGTTTTCTTTGTCTCTTGAATGAGACTCTCAGCCAATTAATATTGGCTGAGATTCTTGATACTCATATATATATATATATAATAATATATTCAAATTTTTGTATTAAAAAAAAAAAGAGCAATTAGTGAGAGCACATGGTGGTGGGTTTTAGAAGAGATGAGAATGAAGAAGAAGCAAGGAACCAATAATTGGGCTCACATGTGAGAGTTGGGCCTTTGACCCGTAACGGTGTCGTTTTAGTCAAAACGCCCACATGCTCATTCATGTGACCCACATCATACTACCATGCACCGCAATGCACTTCATCTTCTCTCACTCTCCCACTTGGGATTTTTTTAATTATTATATGTGAATATTTCAAATATCAATATTTATTTATTTTTAAATTTATTTTTATGATAATATAAGGAGTCCTTATAATTATTTTAAAAAATACTAGTAATTTTATTCACATAAATGCGAATTAGATAATTTATAACGAACAGAAATGACGAAAAAGTGAAAAATCAACAGTGTCATTGATCTAATTCATAAATATCAAATGTCCTGCAAAATAATAAACTGCGTACATATGGTTAATGTACCGTTAATTTTGAATTAAATTACATTTAAGAAATCAAACCGAACCACGTAAAATAATTTCTAGAATTGTGAGGAGCACTTTAAAACACGTAATCAAGAATGTCATGTTAATTAAAGATCGTGCAGAATTTTAATTGCTTAGTAGTTGCATAAATGTGTGGTTAATAAATTAAATGATGAACAGTTATTTAAGACCTGGAATTGCCTACTTTTGTAGATATAGCCATTCAATACTCACTCAATTTTAATTTAATAATTCCAGTAAATAGCAGTTCACTCCCATTTAATATTTTTGGTGTATCCATTAAATTTATTGATCAGTATACAACTGATTTTAACAGCAGAAACTGCATTGATATTGTCTAAACATTAATTAAAAATATAAAATCTTAGGTGACATGTTCTTTAATAACATAAATGAAATTTTATTGCAAATTTAGTACCATCATCCATTTTTTGAAAAATCACATAACCATAGTAGCTGATTTTTGAATGTTAAATACTTTATGATCTATTTAAATGTTGGTAAAATTTGTAATGACATACAATAGTAATTGGTAAACTCGTGACAATTTATAGAAACATTTAAACGTGCATATCACACGATATTTATATTCAATTAGTTAAATTACGTATCAACTAACGTACGTTCGAGTTTAAATAACAATTTAATATTTTATTTAGATAATTTAATATTTGGATTCAATTATTATTTAAAGATATTTATTAAGTTTCAACTAAAATAAATATGTGAGTTAATAGTAATAGAATAATTGCATGAGAATTATTATGATTTTGCTGCTTTGGAGGTGACAAACAATTTTTTTGAGTTTGATGTTTACCCATTTGGAGGTGGTTTAATTGAGTTTGGTAGGTTTTAATTAATAACTCAATAATTGTCAATTTGTAAATATATTTATGTTGAAGGAATGTCACTTTTCAAGTAATTAAATTATTCTATACAAATGCACAGTGACAAGGAAGCATAATATGTAGTTGAGATTGGTGAATTTTTTTATTTTATCCAAATGTAATTTAATACCAAACCCACCCATATAAATTATGCACTATAAGTGCAACCACAAAATTTAAATGACATCAAATGAGTAAGTGAATATTTTAAATTTAATTTCCAAGTCCCAAATAATTTTAAATTTATAAAATCTATGATATTTGATTTTTTTTATAAACTATTTTCCAAATCATATAACTAAGTTGTATGCTTGTTAATTTCATCACTAATTAATTGTTGATTTTCATTTAATCTTATATTTCGGGCTACATTCAATTAGTAAAAAATAAACTAGTGTGTAATCAAATAAAAGTTAAACAATGATGTAGGTTTCCAGTTACATAGTCAAATGATTAAATTATAAACTATACAACTTTAAAAAGAAAAATGTAGAAAATTAATAAAATTATTGGTGTATACTCGTGGCATCAAGCATTTCAAATATTTCTAAACTGGTAAGTCCATAGTAGAGCTACCGAAGCGAACACTAAATATTGTGTCATATTTAGTTTTATGATTATTAAAAAAATTATTTTTATTTTTGAAATTATCATATTAGAAAAAGTGAGGTGGGACCAAAAGCAAATTGTGTTGAGATCTTGGCAATTGCCAAGAGCACAGCTTGAGATTGAAGCAAAGCAAATGCTTCTTCAACTTCAAGTTGGCTTATTTCCTTTTCTCATACACTTCATACATAAACTAAATGCAAATGAACATAGGAAACTATCGAACCCGGAACAGAGTCTGGCTCGAATACAAAACAAACTGACATAGAATTGGAAAGTTTAGAAAGTTCATGAGATACCCTATTCGTAGATCGATAAACATAAAAAAAAAAACACGACGTGCTCAAAATAAACAAACCAATTCGACCGTCTCTTCTTCTACACTTAAATAAACAAAAAGGGTTAAAATCAAGTGCCCATCATCCCATGTGCGGCTCACGTGACAGTCAATTCATGGTTTCTCAATTATTTACACCCTAAAAATACATAATGAAATAAAATAAACCCATTTTTTTCCATATAAATAAAGACAAAAAACGCAAAAAATTAAAATAATTTAATTACACGTCAGCAAAGAGGGTCATTTATTACACCCTACCCTGTACTGCTGATTCCATCTCCTCCATAAGTACCCATCTCATCTCCTTCCCGCTCCCCATTCGCCTCCTCTGTTCTGCTCTGTTTCAAAGTTCCATTTTCTCTCTCTCTCTCTGAAAATGGCTGTTGCTTCGCTGCTCTACATTGCTTCGCTCCTCTTCCTCGTCTCGGCGGTTCATGCCAAAAGCCCCGGCGTCTACTCCGGCGGGCCGTGGCAGAGCGCCCACGCTACTTTCTATGGCGGCAGCGACGCCTCTGGAACTATGGGTAACGCCAAAAACCCACTTCCCATCTCTGTATTTACTAATTTTTTGTTATTTATAAGCTCTGTTGGCTCCGGCGTCTGCATTTTACTCTCATTGTCCCAAATCAGTACATTTTGGTTGAAACTGTTTGGTTTTGAACGGTTTAGCTCAACTGTTCGTGGGTGCTCTGTTTTTTTTTTATTACCAGTGACCGTACTGTCTGAACCCACCTGATAGCCTCTGTTTTAACGAAAATCTCAGTCTGGGTTTTGTAATATGTGCCTGAATCAACACATTTTGGCTGAATCTGTTTGGTTTTGAGCGATTTTACTCAAATGTTCATGTGTGCTCTGTTTTGTGCAGGTGGTGCTTGTGGGTATGGTAACCTGTACAGCCAAGGCTACGGCGTGAACACGGCGGCGCTGAGCACGGCGCTGTTCAACAACGGGCTGAGCTGCGGGTCCTGCTTCGAGATGAAGTGTACCGACGACCCCAGGTGGTGCAATCCGGGCAGCCCCTCCATTTTCATCACCGCCACCAACTTCTGTCCGCCGAATTTTGCTCAAGCCAGCGACAATGGCGGCTGGGGCAAACCTCCTCGCCCCCACTTCGACCTCGCCATGCCCATGTTCCTCAAGATCGCTCAGTACAAGGCCGGTATCGTCCCCGTCACCTACCGCCGGTAAGCTCATTGACTGTAATGCCCTTGTTCGTGTTCGGATGCTGAGAAAATGCGCCGAGAAAATTGCACTAAACAGATTCTGCTTGTTTCCTGGGCAGCTGATCTTCAGTTGTTTATTTACTTTCTAGGGATTTTTTGTCAGAAACGTTGAATCCTGAGTTGTATAGCATTTCTTTTCCTTCGCTTTCTCGGGAACCAAACAAAACCTCTGGAGAATCTGTTTAGTACAGTTCTCCAGAGTTTGTTTGGTTGAGACTAAAGAGCGAAATGACCAAAACACCCCAACACACATCTTATCCCATATCTCATATGCATCCAAGAACCAAATGTATGTCCTCTCATACCTGAATATGGCGTTAGATGTTTGTTTTCAGAAGGGTAATATCGTAATCTCACATAGAGGTCACTCTTGTCATTTCACCAAATCTTCCCGGAAAATCAGGATAGAGGTACTCATAAAAGTCAGAAAATCCGGACAAAAAACCTCAAAGCCCCAAAATGTTACAACTTCCGGACAAAATCCATAACTTAATTACCAAAAAACCAGTCAAACCTGGGTTTCCGTGAAAAGTAGCGTTTTTTTTCTTCAATTTTACCGCCAAAAGCCGTTAAAACTAACGACTTTTTAATGTGTTTCACAGAGTTCCGTGCAGAAAGCAAGGCGGAATCAGATTCACGATCAACGGTTTCCGTTACTTCAACCTGGTTTTGGTAACCAACGTCGCAGGTGCAGGAGACATCGTGCGCGTGAGCATCAAAGGGACCAAAACCGCGTGGATGAGCATGAGCCGCAACTGGGGCCAGAACTGGCAGTCCAACGCCGTTCTCGTCGGCCAAGCGCTGTCGTTTCGCGTCGTCGGCAGCGACCGCCGGTCATCCACCTCCATGAACATCGCTCCGGCCAACTGGCAGTTCGGCCAAACCTTCACCGGAAAAAACTTCCGGGTCTGATCGGAAAACCACAACACATCGTCAAGATTTCACCTTTTTTAATTTTCCTTTTTACTTTATTTTCCCGCCTTCGATTTTCCTTCATTTTCTCGGGAAAATTTGGGGGTAAAGAAGAAAATTCAAAATAGTCTATGGGTCGGTAGAAAGTGAAGTGTGTGTGGTAACGTTTTTTTTTTAATTTTTTTTAAATGTGTTTATCAACGGTTAATTTTGTGTGTGGGCTGAAGTGGCTGCAGGAAGAAAAAAAACATGTAGCCCGCAGCTTTTTACTATATATAGTAATACGTATTTTCAATTATTGCTATATAAATGTAATTTTTATGTTTTAATTTTGTTGTTGCATTTACTGTTCTTTTTAATGTTTGTTTGGTAATAAATAATGTGAAACCAACACATATATATGTAGTAAAATTTACATGAGAAATAACAAGATTTCATATATATGACAATTTTGTTTCATAAATTTGTGTAAGTGGGACAATTTGTACTGAACAACATATATTTTTGTATGTTCGAGTTATATCAAATCAACTCGACTACTACCAGATTGAAAAATGTCGAGACTTTAAATTTGAAACCCTTAAATCGGTGAAAAGCGCTTAGGCTACACTTTCGACTTATTGTATATGCATTTGTTTGGGGTGGAAAGTAGCTCAAAATGTACAAAGTTACTTACACAATAGGCCGGTGGGGCCATATACCATATAGCTAAGGGTTTGTTTGGGGTAAAGATAAAAAAGAGAGCCTATTTGAGCTCAAAAAATGGTTGTTTTTAGTCTTAGCTTTACTTGTAGGTCTATTTTGTTTGTAAGAAAGAAGGAAGGGTATTTATGCTCTCCTTATCTTTAGTGGTAACAATTTGGCAAGTTTCAAACAATATTGGCCTTAAAATTTTCATTTGCTACTATAATCCAAACACTCTTTTAACATGATTCTTATCTACTTTTACACTTGACAACAATGGACTAGTGGTGTTTGATTTTTGTGGAGAATTGTTCTTCTTTTCATGCAAGATTGTGTTATCCATGGACTTATGCTTTTCTTTTTTCTTTTGAGATTTTTTAGTTTTTGAAGGTTCATTGACATGGATGGTGACAATTGGTGATGGAATTTGAATATGTTCCAATAATATGACTTGTTTCTTGGAAGCGAGTGGAAGTGTGTTAGGAACGTATTTGCATGAGCTTATATAATATTGATGCGATTTTCCGTCAATGATTGGTGAAAACTGTTTGTTGATATTATTCAGCGGTAAAATATAGAGCTACCAGCTCGATTCACTTTAGTACGAACCACTCTCATATAAAAGAGAACCCGTGTTAAGAGAAAATGAGCCAAAATGGGTTGAATGGGTTGTGCAAGCCGTGCACATGGGACACGGGCGTTAGGCATGGTTTGCGCACACCCGTGTCTTGTGCATAATTCTTAAGTTGGGCCCAAGATTCTATAAAATCTAATAGGATTGGGTTTACGGTGGGCTTAACCAAGTCATGAAGTGGGCTCTGTACTTAAAAGCCCAGTAGAGGCAAAAACTCTGGCCCAATAGCTGAATTGTCTTCAGAGCTAAGAGGGCCCAATATTAAATTCTGATTTTGAAAAATAGTTTTGTATTTGTATTTTGAAACATCTAAGCTTTAGCGTTACTACTCCAACATGAACACATAACGTTTAGTGATCTTGCTGAACAGTTTAACAACGTTTGACACAATAACTATAGAGTCGTGTTGATACGACATTGACACAAATTCGACTTAACATATTGTGCGTAATCGAACCAACATGTTTGACACAACACTACTCAACACGCGTGTATTGAGCGTGTTGTGTTTATCGTGTGTGTTACAACACCATTAATTAGTCGTGCGTGCATATCTTAGAGTCCCGACATGAACACCTTAAGATACTATGATGGCATAATTGTAAATTTGGCACTATTTGACCAATATTTGGCTTGAGGTTGAAAAGTACAGCCACTGGTTTTGAATGTTTTTCCTTTGGTAATAGTTTGAAGTCAACCTCTTTGCAACCTCATTGCTTAGCATTTGCCTTGGAAGCTTCCTTTTAACATTTTTTATTTTGCCTTCACTACATATCCTTCATATATATTTTTTTTTTATACAGAAAGGTGCCGAAATCCTATCTTGTAACGGTCTAAGGAATCTACAAAACATATATATACAAGCTTGAACAAGGAACCAATAGTGTTCAGGAAAGAGACAAAGCCTCTTAACCCTAGCCTAGGACTTTTGGCACCTTACTGCACCAAAATGCTCTCTTACACCACCACCACCAAAGATGTGTTGAGTGAGGATCGATCCACCAAGAATATAGTTACTTCAAATATTTTGTCTCAAGGTATTTTGATATTCAACTATTTCTTAAATTAGGCAATTCAAATTTGAAGTCATATTAGAGTGAACTCGATTTTCAACTTTTGAGAAAACGAGCGGGTGTTATTCAACCAGAAATTCATCTGAACTTATTTTGCATCATTCAAATTCGTAGAAAAAAATGGGTTGACTTCTGTATACACACAATTTAAAATTCAATTTTGTACTCAAATTGTTCTAAGTTGAAGATGAATCATACAATGAAAAATGAATAAAACAACATATAAACATGTACAATATTAATTTCTAGGATTTGTTTCTTCTTCTAAGTATTTAATGAAAACTTGACAGAAACAGCAATTTCTCCAGCATAGGTCTTGTCTGGAAGCACAACCCTATACTTGGCTTTCTGAATCTCAGCCTCCCCTTTCTCTATCCCCATTAACACCACTTCCTTCACATATATTCTGCAACAAATATTCCAAAAATTAATATTTGAGCCCTAATATATTTGAAATTGTGACTTGAAAGAAAGTAAAAAATTAATTAAAATGTAGTACATTATTTTATATAGGTAAAAGACCCAATTTAGTCCC